>MJUU01049543.1:425112-435626 GCA_002080025.1 Modiolus philippinarum
TGATCCCTGGAATATAGAAATAGGACGCAGTAACCTAGGCTGTTGGGTACAACCCCTCCAAAAATAAATGTTCGTGGTTGTGCGGGATGAATGAATACCTAACCCATATTTCGGATGGAATGCAAACTCAGGTCATCGTGTTGGTACAGATGCCATGCTACCTACACGTTATAGAACCCGTGCAGCACACTATGCGAACTCTTTTGAGTGGTCCGTAGTTGATCGGTTGCAAGTTTCGATGTCGCCCTACTTTTTTGTGGCAATATAAATTTCCTGTTCCCCAACCCCAATTGATTATTTATTTACAAATTTGTTTTTGTCTTGATGTAGCTAAACTATTGCTAAGTAGACGTTCAACAATATCTAAATAAGTCGAGAGGAAACCGAATTGTCAGCCAAAACGGCTAGTCGATGGACATAGACACAAATGGAATAATGACAGACACACGAAGCACAAAACATACATGCAAAACTAATAAAACAAGATGAAAATCACGGACTCCACAAAATAACGGGAGTGAATGAAGGTTCAACATCAATCCTTAAATGTAATACTTACCATAAATGTATCAATAACAACTCTAACCCTTTTTAGCTCACTTGACCCAAAGGGTCAGTGTGAGCTATTGCCATCACTTGGCGTCCGTCGCCTGTTAACTTTTCACATTTTCATTTTCTCCTCTGAAACCACTGACGCAAATTCAACCAAACTTTACAGGAATGATTTACTAAAGGTCCTTTACACAAAGATTGCTCATTTCATTCCGATCCGGTAAAAAACATGGCCACCAGCGCAGAACTTAGTATTAACATTGGACAACGGCAGTAGAATACCGAAGGAACAAAGGAGTGAAATTTACAAAAAATCGAAGTCCAAAAGCATGGCCAAAACGAGAACACAGAAAACAACGAGGTTAGACACAAAACACTGAATGACGTTAGACAGATACAAAGCACAGAAATAGAAATCACAACATTCAAAACAAAACACTCACAGTGTGAACTCCAGTGAAACTGAGAGTGACATCAGGTGATCCGGAAGGGTAAGCATATCCTGCTCTGTTAACAGCACCCGTCACACAGTGAGTGGGTCAATCCAGGAAAATGTGAAAGTCAGTAGTCAAATCTGGGAAGATGTGAATCTAGCTGAAAATGTCCACTTTCATTTGGGATACTGACACGTCATATCTTCTGATGATGTTATGGTGACGGCCATAGAATTTCTCGAGGGATGAAATTAACATCGCTGACTAAGCAGCTTTTTGGACAGTGTTTTTGCTCTGTTCAAATAATCACTGTACAAACTACACGCTCGACAGTAACGAATCAACTGTGAAATGTACACTCCATGGGCTGGAGAGGTAGGTATATTGCTGCTAAGAAAGGAAAACTTCATAATTGGGAAATTAAAATCATCACGCTTATCATACAGCTTAGACTTCAAACGTCCATCTTCGTCAATATACAATAACAGATCTAGGTACGAAGCTGAAGACCCTATGAGAAAACACATTTTCATCTTCTCCTCTGAATCCACTGGTCAGGAGCAAATTCAACCAAACCCTACAGGAATGATGTACTAAAGGTCCTTAACAAAGATTGCTCATTTCGTTCCGATCTGACAAAAAAACATGGCGGCCAGCGCAGAACTTATATTTAACATTGGACCCTATATGGAAAACCACTTTTTCATCTTCTCCTCTGAAACCAATGAAGCAAAGTCGGCCAAACTTTACAGGAATGGTGTACTAAAGGTACTGTGCAAACATTGCTCATTTCATTTAGATCCGATGAAAAAAAATGGCCGCCACTGCAAAACATTGTTAAGCATTGGAGTCCGGTATGAGAAAACCATCCTTTTTCATCATCTTCTCTGAAACTATTAAAGCAAATTTAATTAAATGTATAGAAGGTCCTTCGCAAAAATTACTCATTTCAATAGGATCGGAAAAAACAAAGTCAAAGAGGTAAAGAGCAAATGCAGGTAGACCACTACTTATAAAACTATGTCTTGAACGGTAAAAGGATTAAACAAAAGCCATGCAGAGAAAATAATCCAGAGATTTGGAGCTCCTAGTATCGTGTTGAAAGTCACTTTCCATACCTTGGCTACATGACGTCACGAGAATGTAGCGAGAGTCGTCATTCGCCATATTGTATTTGTCTCGCCCACGACAAAAGTCGCCGTAAGTTGGACATAGGCGTGCAAAGTATGACGACGGCGGTGGCGGTGTTGTCGTGAACTTTTACTAAAAACAGGATAAATTGAAAATAGTTTTATGTAGAAACATCTTATTTGGTACAGTGGCAGTATTTATTAAGTGCTACCTGATGGACACAAAATTATGTGACCTTGACTTTAATTTCACGGTCTAGTGACCTGGTTATTTTTTTTTTCAGATTACATCCATTCCTCAATAACTATAGGTGGTAGGTCAATGATACATGGTATGTAGGTTGGTCTTGGGGAGTTCATGTGAGTCTGTTATATGACTTTTGTCCTTGTCCTCGATTTCATGGTATAGTGACCAGGTTAAATTTCTCTGATTATATCCATTTCTAAACAACTATTAGTGGTAAGTCAATGACATTTGGTATGTAGCTCGGTCATGTGTAGTACATGTCAGTCTGATATACTTCTTTTGCCCTTGACCTCACTTTCACAGTCTACTGACCATTTAAGTTTTTTCTGATTAGATCATTTTCTCAACAATAGTTTGGCATATGACATAAGTCCTTGACCTCAATTTCACGGTCCAGTGACCAGGTTAACCTTCTCTAATTTGATCATTTTTTCCATTAATACAAGTGCTAGGTCAATAATATTAGGTATGAAGGTTGGTCTTAAGTAGTACATGTCAGTCTGGCGTGTGGCTGTTAAATGAAGGTTTAGTAACCATGTTAATTTTCTTTAGATTAGATCCATTTCTCGACATTTATTAGTGGTAGATCAATAATAATTTGTATGTCACTTGGTTTGGGTAGTTTATGTCAGTCTGGTATAAGACTGTTGCCCTTGATCTCAATTTCACAGTTTCTCTGATCAGATACATTTCTTAATAACTGATATTGGTGTAATTTAGGTTAATTTTGTAGTATATTTCCTCATTCATTTCCTTTGTAATTTGTCTAACAATTTCCCTCCGATCCATGTACCGACAGGCGAGACATCAATACAGTAGCATCATACACGAAACTCTCTGCAGGATTCGGCAAGGAAGCATCAGGTATTTCCGTTCAAATCCCAGTATCGATGAGAAACAGTCTGGCCCGATAAATGAAAGAATTTATTTTGTTGCTGTCTGATTGTTCGGGGGGAGTCGCATGCAGATAGTGATTTTGTGATTCGAGCTAACATAAGACAACCCATCCTGGTCACCTTTCCTGTAAATGTTTATCCTGACTGTTTTTTTTTNTTTTTTTTTTCTTCCCGTTCTTTTAGAGGGGGAAGGAGGGGGTCTGATCTCGGATTCACGTGAAAATAATGACAAAATTCCGATTTTCCCAGTAAATAAATGACTTAATCCTGATCCCGAAAAATGAAGATTCCTATTCTTTATCATGGGTTTTGTCACGAGTTAATCCCGAATCAGCCCGTTGAATAAAACAATTAGAAAACTGGTCGCTAGAAATTGCTCGCTAGCTTGAGTCTGCTTAAAAATATTGTTTGTTTAATAGTCAGACTATCATATTCATACAATTCCGTCTACTTTTTCGTTTTAGGGAATTGAAAGCTTTAGAACAATTTTTACATTTCTTTTTTATTTTGAAACAATTCTGAGCACTTTTTCTCTGCCTTTTTTTGTTTCCATGGTAACGATGGCTACTTAAAACAAAATATGACTCATAATCATGCTATGGCGGAACATGTTTTCCTATCTTATATGCACTACAAATTGTAAACTAATTCCGAGGGATTACAACTACGGTAGGTACAGCAGGCATATGTACACTATCTCCCTTAATTGTAATCGGTTACAATTAAGGGAGGTCCTGCAACCGTAAATGTAACCGGGATTACATTAAAGGGTGGTCCTTAACCTTAAGTGTAATCGGATTACATTTAAGGTAAGGATTACACTTAAGGGCTCAACAGAGCTTTCTTCTGGTACCATACTTGACCTTGCCATGAGGGAAATTTTCAAAAAACTTGAACCTTGCCTCTAGAAGGTAGGCTTTTAGTGGTAGGGTGTTTATATTTGGTATGTAACTTCCTTATGATGAGAGCTTTCTTCTGGTACCATACTTGTACACATTTTGACCTTGACCTTGCCTGAGGGCAATTTTAAAAAAACTTTTAACCTTGCCTATAGAAGGTAGGCTTTTAGCAGTAGGATGTTTATATTTGGTATGTAACTTCCTTATGATAAGTGCTTTATTTTGGTACCATATTTGTAGACATTTTGACCTTGACCTTGCCCTGAGGGCAATTTTTAAAAAACTTTAACCTTGCCTCTAGAAGATAGGCTTTTAGTGATAGGGTGTTCATATTTGGTAGGCTTTTAGTGATAGGGTGTTCATATTTGGTATGTAACTTCCTTAAGATGAGAGCTTTCTTCTGGTTCCATACTTGTAGACATTTTGACCTTGACCTTGCCCTGAGGGCAATTTGCAAAAAAACTTCAACATTTCCTCTAGAATGTAGGCTTTTAGTGGTAGGGTGTTTATATTTTGTATGTAACTTCCTTATGGTGAGAGCTTTCTAATGGTACCATATTTGTAGAGATGTTGACCTTGACCTTGCCGTGAGGCCAATTTTTTAAAAACTTTAACTTTGCTTCTAGAATTAAGTTGTTTAGTGATAGGGTGTTTATATTTGATATGTGACTTTCTTGTGAAGAAAGCTTTCTATTACTTTCGAATTTATTGTGCATTGAGGTTACTGGAATCCCCGGCGAGCTATGTTGTCTTCTGACAACTCTTGTTAAAGTCACTTTTTGCAGTTCCCTTCGTAGTATATTTCATATAAATTAAACCTCATTTAAAAGGCCGCCTTTCTTAAAAGGCCAGTTTTGCTCCTTCCCAAAGGTGACCTCTTAAATCAAGTTTCACGGTACCAGTCATGCAAAAAATGTCAATCACAGTGGCATTGAAAGTTGAGAATAGACCATATCCGACTTAGGGTATAAGGATTTACCAGACTACTTTTCAATACGTCACAGTATAGAAAACGTCACGTCATAGAGCCTAAAACGTCAGGAAATTGGTCACATGGGGCGGACACGTTTGTGACGTAGGGCGGACAAACAACGACTGGTGAATCTGAATACCAGATCTTGGATAGGGTCTATTGTTGTATGACATTTGGTCAGATACAACTGCAAAGGAATGCTTACAGGGTTAAACTAATAGTACCCTATCATAATGTTTTATTCTTTCAGTCCTAACTATTTGTCTCTCTTATTTGAATCCTGTCTGTTAGAACAGACAGTTAGGCAACTGTAGGGAAGACTGAAAACATATGCAGATACTTCATATTAAGTCAAACATCATATTCAGATAAGAAATGAAGGGATATGGAGTAGCTGCAGAGGCATGTTTTTATACAAAATCAGATGTCGTATACAAAGGTAAGCATCATATCAGACGTCTTCATACTAATTATAAAACATACAAATTTGTGAATCAATATAAGAACTAGATTAATTAACATGATTAATATCCTTGTATAATTTCAGAAATTGAACACAAATTTTGTGAAGATGAAATTGACTGGGGCTTCAGTCAGTTCCTTTCTTGGAATGTAAGTAGTACATTTGTTATTATATTTATGTACATTTTGAAGGATTAGCTAGTGAAGCACATTTCTTTCACTGGCATTAATTATGAATAATCATCAATAAAAAAGAAAAACAGACAACAAATAGAATGATTGATACCCCTAATGACGTTTAAAGAAAGGAAATATAATTGTGTCATTATACTATAAATGGCATTAAAACAAAAGGAAATATAATTGTGTTACTTTCATGTAAAGGTTGTGACCAAGAAAGATTTTGGGGATGTAGATCTGCTTTCTTTGGCCATTCAGTATATCAGTCACAAACACAATACGTACATTCTTTAGCCATTTTTGGCAATTTTAGGTCAAACAAAGTTAATTAATTGGTTCTTAGGCAATTTTTCATCGAAACTCGTGCGGGAGGGATGTAATTTTTATACCCCTAGGCCTGTAAACAAAGTTTAAGGGGGTATATAGGAATCACCCTGTCTGGCCGTCCGTCCATCTGTCCACACTTCTTGTAAGCCCATCTCTTCTTAAACCACTAGTAGGATTTTAATGAAACTTTACACAAAGAAAGGACATTATATGGAGATGTGCATGAATGAATATAATTATTGTCAGAAACCAGGAAGGGGAGATAAATTGACCTTGAGTTTTCATTGATTCCATCTGCACAGATTACCTCGTAAGTCCAACTCCTCATAAACCACTGAAAGGATTTTGATGAAACTTTACACAAAGGAAGGACACTATGTGGAGATGTGCATGAAAAAATATAATTATTGTCCTAAACCAGGAAGGGGAGATAATTTGACTTAAACTTTTCATTAATTCCATCTGCAAAGATCTTTTGAACTTGGACAATTTTTCAAATAAATAATTCAAAGGGTAGATTTTGTGAAATAAAGCTGTGGCAGAAAATACTATATTTATAGAAATTATTCTCAAAGTTTTGTAAGGAAATTTCTCGAACGCTAATGATATTTGTGTAAAATGTTGAATAAAGGTGATTTTTTTGGGGTCTTATTTGGACAGAATATTTTCATTGGAACCCTTGTGAAAAGTTTTATTTTGAGTATTATATCTTTATATCATTGTATCCATGTCCACACTTGTACTGTGTCCACACCTGTATTGTGTAAATACTGGTTCATATTGGTTCAGGGTTCAGTGAGCCGGGGTATATCTGGCTGCTATTCGGCAACAGTTCTTGTTTTTTTTTTATCTTTTTCTTTGCAAAGTGTCATACATGAATATTTCACATGGTTATAATATTGGAGGATCTTCAAAAATTTATTGTAAAGCCTTCCTTATTAATATAATGATTGTATTTGTGTGGGTTTTTTTTTGTGTAAAATTCTAAGAAGTGAAATGAATGAAAATTAACCCTAAACAGCCATTAAGGGTGTTTATGTGGAAAGGAATAGCCAAAAGGTCACACTTGATAATGAAGTGAGCCAAAAGGTAGCACTTTATAATCAAGTGAATAAAATGGAATCTTTTATTTACAGAAGCTGATGGACCCAAATGAGGGATATCTAAAAGATGACCAGATAGAAGTATCTGTTGATCTAACAGCCAACCCACCAGTAATCAGGTACTAAATAAAATGGAGTAAAATGATTATCTCTAAATTTAAATAGTGTAAACTGGGATATTTTCATGGCAGTTTAATTTTTGCGATTTTGGCAATTGGAATGGAAGTGCGAAAATTAAACAGTGACTAAACTTGTGTATTTTTGAAGTCAATGATCAAGAATTTTGCAGCGCGAATTCAAAACTGCGCAAACTAAAATCCTGTCAGTTTATCGTGAAATAAAGAGGATGCACAAATTTCTCGGTTTACAGTACTTATATTGTGATGATTTTAATATTGGAAAGATGCAAATGGTTTATAAACCTTTTCAAAAAACAGTATTTGTTTCTCAAGCCCCACCGGCATCTGCCAAAAATGGCCTTATCAAAGTTGTTTCCTTAAATATTCACCAACTTTTTTTCTATCTTACATTTTTGTACCTCTTAAGTCAAAAATCTTCCCAAAATCTTCATTGTTTGTTCAAATATTTTAGTAATTTAGCTCAGATTTATCAAAAATTTGTCATTAAAATGCAATTTACATTAGATTTTAGTGACCTTTAAGAAACAATAAAATAAAAATGAAAAATAAAATCGCACCCACTGCCTAAAAATTTTAAATTAAAGGACTGGAGAAACAACAATGTTATTTGAATTACCAAATTCTATGTTGCTTTATAATTGACTTTGGTTTGAGTCTTTTTTGTTTGTTTGTTTTTGTTGACAAACACCTTGGCAAACGAGGACTAAAGCAAAAAGGGGGAAATTCTAAGATCAACTATAATTGAAAAAAAAAGACAAGGCAATTCATATGTAACACAAATTGATACAAAGACAAATCAGAAGAACAAAAATGTTTAAGAAATGAATACAATAATTAAAATATAATAAAAATTTTCAATACTTTTAAAATATGTGGAGACGATATCAATTTGTATAAACAAAATGTATCCTATTTGATTGGATAAAACCTGAAGATATCACATGAATTTTAGCTGTACAATCATACTCCTGTAACTAGCATCCCAAATAAACACTAGGGACACAACTGTTTGGATGTGTAATTTTGTAATTATCAATCTGGTACCCTACAGTAAAACAGCTGAGTGAGAAATGTTCAACCAGTCACAATAAAAAACTGTCCTGAAAATAGCTCCATCTAGTGTTAAATGATCTTGCTACTGCAATTCTCATATTGTTACACCAAGAATTAGTATACAATTCCTTGTAGAATATTTCCTGCAAAAATATGTCTTAGGATTACAACATTCTATTTATTTGTGAATTAATTTTTCTTTGCTAAAATGTATCTTCCATGTGCTTTTTATGAACCAGGAAGTTTTAAAACTAAATGAAATGTTACTGAATTATAAAAAATTATTGCAGTGAAAGAAGTAAATTTTGTAGGCCTCTTGTTTGTTCTAGAACACATCCAGTTGATGAGCTGGTGAGAAAAGACAAGAATTACCCGTCCAATGCACTGTCATGTCTCCGTAAGTTATGGAAGGATCAGAATTTGGTGGATGTCACAATTTCCAGTGGCAACAAGTCAATTGAGACGCACAAAGTTATATTGGCAAGTGTCTCAGATTATTTTAAAAATCTTTTCAAGTATGACGACAAACAAAAATACACACTGGATGCTGAAACTGTGAGCGAAAATTCGTTAGAACCAATTATTCAATATGCATATACTGGTGAAATTACTATTAATATAGAAAATGCTCAAGAATTGTTCATTGCAGCAAGCTTTCTACAGATTGACTACATAACTGATGAAAGTGAAAATTTTATCGCTAGAAATGTTGATACAGACAACGTGTTGAATCTTATTTCCTTACTTACTCATTATCATTGTCCAGTACTCACTAATAGTGTATGCTCAACCATGTCAGAGAACTTTCACATGTTGACAGAAAAGCCTGAATTTTTTGAGTTATCTACAAAGGAACTGACTCATATTATTAAAAGAAAATACTTGACTGTGATGAGAAATGAAATACCTGTGGACAATCCAGAAAAAGACATTCTCAAATGTGTAGGAAAATTTTTAACTCAGAGGAATATTGAAGCATCTTCAGTTCCAGAGGTTTTTGACGGAATCCGTTTTTCAGAATTGGACGAAAAAGATTTGCAGGAGATATTTGAATGCTTTCCTGTTTTAAAATGTGATATATTGGAGCAGAATATAAAAGACTATGGAAGCTCAGCTCTCAAGCCTTTAAGTTCTAGATTTGGGGCCAGATCTTTGAAAGCACTAGAATCTTTGCCAAATAAATGTCACAAGAGGTCAGATCAGATAGTTGTTCAATCATTTGACGATAGCTCTGTGATAGATATTTATGACAGACTTACCAAAATTGAACTTTGGACTCAAAATCTTACAGAAGATGAATGTATTGTGGGATTTTCAGTCACATATTCAAGTGGGCAAAATATAGTTCATGGTGTTAAACCAGAAATTGACTCAATAAATACTTTTGAACATACAATTTGCATGGAAGAAAATGAAGTCATTACAAAAATAGAAATGCGATATGACAACCTTGTCAGCAGTCTGAAGTTTGAGTCCAATTTAGGAAAAGGACATGGACCATTTGGAGCTGATGCATGGGGAAAATTGAACTTCTCTGCACCAGCAGGAAAAATAGGTTATCTCCACTCGTTTAAAGGTCAAATTGTAGAACATACTGATGGAGATAGCACATGTGGAATTGTGGAACTTTCTGCTGTATATGTAACATATCCTTCATATGTAATATAGACCTTTTAATCAAAGGTACTTGATTCATTCCAGCTGCAACTATAAACAGTTTTTGTTGTTGAAATGTAGAGTATTTGATTGATGAATGACTAGTACAACTTTATTCATCATCTCTGTATGCAAATATTCACACTTTCCAGTGCTAGAGGCAGTCTTGAACTTTAGGTGGATTGGTGGTATTTCGCCATTTTGTTTTCATATTTCATCCTTTGATAGGTATTTTTCATTAAAGAAATATACAAACATTTTGAAATTCGGACAAATCTTCAAAACATTTCGCTTAAAACTCAAATAGTGGGCCCATTTCTCTAAGTTTAGCATTCATTTTAGACGGGAAATTCAGAATAGAATTTATACTGTAAAATTCTTTGAAATGAAAATTTGAACAAGGGAGGTAATTTCAAAAAATATTTGACATGGAAATCACTATGAAAATTTTGATTTTGTGAA
>MJUU01049543.1:435671-451429 GCA_002080025.1 Modiolus philippinarum
GCCCATTTCTCTAAGTTTAGCATTCATTTTAGACGGGAAATTCAGAATAGAATTTATACTGTAAAATTCTTTGAAATGAAAATTTGAACAAGGGAGGTAATTTCAAAAAATATTTGACAAAGAAATCACTATGAAAATTTTGATTTTGTGAAATATTTACATAATAAGGTCCGTACCCCCATTTTTCTTTTTTTTTTTTTAGGAAGTTCAATACAGGGGCTAGCAATATTTAAAATTAATCAAAATTCTCATGGATGTAACTTGAATAATTTTTTAAAAATGATAAATTTCCTTAACATTTCAACTAAAAAATCCCTATTTTCGGCTCAAGATTGTGGGTTTATATGGTCCGTGAACCCCAATTTTTATTTTATTTTTTGGAAGTTCAAATTTTGAAGTTTAATTCTGCAAACTATTGAAAAATTCTGATGGATTTCGCTTAGTCCCCTGAACCACCATAATATTAGGTATGAGCAAAGCTCATGGTGACTTTGTTGTTCCATTCCTTTGTTTTCCTATATTTTTGTAGAGACTTTGTCTCTTGCATTGCTCCATATCCTGTCATTGTTAATTGCATTTTTTGACATCGATGTAAGTCAATTCATTGCAAAATATATATGTTCTACAATGAGTAGTAGTTGATTATGGTATTTCTGGCATCAAGTTCAAATAAATTTTGCACATGTTTTAAAGTGGAGTTTGCCAAGCATTTTGAACATTTGTAAATTTATTGTACAAGATGTTAGAAATTTCATTATTAGTGTTGAACTGTTTCTCTGGTAACTTTTGTAAAACACAGAGGAATGATTTGACAGGACATGTCAAGAGGATTGTTCTCTAAATAGTATAGGGAACAAGTGCAAGTGTTTCCACGCCTCCAATGTGAAAACTGAAAAGAAATAGAGAAAAATGTGCTAGAATTGTTGTCTAGTTAGGCCATATTGTAACTTATTGCTTATAAAAAGCATATTGAATTAGCTTATTTGAACATCCGGAAAAACTGATAAATTTCTATCATGATTCCATCTTTCTGATATTTGATGTTATTCATAGATCGAGGCACTGACCTCCTAGTCATGCATGAGCAACCACTTAAGGCGTTGCTCAAGCAGTTTGTACAGCCTTTAGCAGTAGTCCAGGCTAATTCATATTTTACATGAGGTTCCAAGTTTAGGAGTAAAATACTCTTTCCTCCATGACATCTCACAGGGTATATACCAGCATTCCTAGTCATTTTTTATTTTACATGCATTTGCATCTTTAAGTTTTTATAAAAATCCATGCCTAGATGGGGCCCTGACTGTCTCCATCTTTCATGAAGAATATCGTGTAAATTTAGTTTTTTGCAAGTATGAATCAACCCTTCATTCTATATGACATACCATTTTTTTTAAATATTATGTAGAAATGTTATTTCTTTTTTAATCAACATTTTATTTTATGTCATATATCATCATTTTGATATTGTTTAGAAATGTTGATTCAACATTGTTTATTATTTTATGTATGCACTTAGCCATGATTGGATGTGTCTTTAAACTATACGTAGATAGACACAAAAAATGATATCCATGAGGTTTGGTTATAAATCAGCACAATGGAAGATTCTACCCTTCAATATTGGAATCTGCAATAAAAAGAATGGGTCACCATGGTTGTTTGTTTCTCTATGATAAAGTGCCAAGTTGGCTTAATTTTAGCCATCTTTAACATGTACATTGTATTCACAAAGGATACACTAGGAAAATAGAGAAAACCAATCTTCAGCCTAATAGAAAAATCATTTTATTCACTTGGTGTATGTTCATATTAACTTTTTCAAAAATCTTTTCCTCTAAACCTTAGAGCCAATTTTAACCAAATTTGACCTGAATCATTACCAGTGTATGTAGAGTCAAAATTGTGTTCAACTAGTCTGATGACTGAACAGCATGGCTGCTGTTACTAAAAATAGCTTATAGGGGGAATCACTGTTTTTGCAAATAACTCAAAAACAGTTACAGATATTAAAATTCTGACACAGGAGTAAAAATGATCAGCATGACAAGATCGGCCAACTGTCAGATTTTGATAATAGTCTGAGAGCCTGTCTTTGAGTTAATGCCCCTTTTCAAAAAGGTTTCAAAATTTTAATATATTTTATTTTTTATCAGAAAACAAAAACAATGCAAAAATACAAACAAACTTTTATTGATCAAATTTTCGTATAAATTTTATACATTTAAAAAAAAATGGTTGCCATGAAATTACCGTTTTATATGCAGAAATGCATAACATATCAAGGACTACATTTCATTTTCATGATGGAAGTTGTCTGATTTGCCCCCACCTCATCCAAGTGCTGCCAGTGGAGAACTTTGTTTAACATTTGACTTTATGGAAAAACATACACAAGACATATTCAAAGATTTTCACCTCTGAAACTACCTTGCTAAATGGAACCATACGTCCCTAGTTGGGCCCTTTGAAAAATGTGTCCGACAAGTCCGCATCAGTTTGAAGATAGCCGCCAGCGGAGAACATACTTTAAAATTGCACCCAATGGGAAAGCATTTAAAAATCTTCTCCTCTGAAGGCACATATAGCCTATTTAAACCAAACTTAGTCACAATAGTCCTTTTTTGGTCATATCTGAAAAATGTGTCCAGCAATGGGAAATTTATATGAAAAAGAAAGGAAATTTGGGTAAATGTCAAGGAGACAACATCCCATATCCAGGTTAAAACGACCAAAAACAAAACATCTAGGGGTCACCATATGGTCTTCAACACAGTGAGGAACCTCACACCATATAGTAAGCCCTAAATGGCCCCGAAAAGGTAAAAAAGTGAATAAATCAATGGAAACAAACCACATCCAATAACCCAAATATCAAGAAACTAAAATTTTATAAGAAGACAAGGACAAGCCAATGACCAACGTATTCCTGACTTGGGACCTTTTTGGAAGACAAATTCAAATACCTGCTCCTCTAAAACTAATTGGCCAGTTGGAATTCAACATGGTCACAATAGTCCTTAGGTGGTCTTTTTTTTTAAATGTGTCCGAAAAGTCTGCACTGCATACAAGATGTCTGCCAGCGGGGAACATAAACATAGAAATGCATTCAAAGAACTTCTCTTCTGAAACATTGGGCCATCTCGCATTGAGGTCTGTTATAAGCATGCCAGAAAATGAGGCCCTTTACCATTATGGTTATTTTAATTGTGTGTCGGCTCTTTTAAAAGAAACGAAGTTGATATAATCTTCAGTTAAAACCAAAAAAAATGTAAATGTCAACATGCTATTAATAAAGATATTAAAGGAAGGAAAAGGGAAAAGTGGCGCTAAATCATACCAGAGAAGACAAAGTAAGACGTTTCACAACTGTCAGTCAATTATACATCACAATGAAAAAGTGGTCAAATTACTATTCTTGCCCAAAAACAAGCCTATCCTGTATCAGTCTCTTCCTGTTTCAACTATGGGAGTTGAATGTCGAATGAAACAGTGTCTATATATCTTTAATTTAAGATGAAATAAATCTATATGTATTAATGGCATTTTCCATATTGCTCATGGTATCAGCTTGAAACTCTAATATCAAGCCATGGTAGTTGAGGGCTGATACCTAGACAATAGCTGACATGTTATAACCTATTATGTAGGAATTATGACATTGAATAGAAATGAACATTTAGACTATTTCAAACAATATTAGCTCCTGAATTATTTATTTTCATACTATTTTGTAATTTTTATACCCCCCGCAACGAAGTTGGGGGTATATTGGAATCACCTTGTCCGTCCGTCTGTCTGTAGACATTTTTTGTCTGGAGCTTATCTCGGAAACCCTTCAATATTTCTCAATAAAATTTTGTATGCATGTCAGTAACCATAAGAACTTGTGCATCTCCTATTTTCAGATTTATTCATTGATTTTTAAAAAAGTGCTGGCATTTTGGGGATTTTCGGACTTAGAATTTATACTGAAAAAAAATTGTCCGAAGCTTATCTCTGAAACCCTTCTGAATATCTTTTTCAAATTTTGTCAGCATGTTTATTATCATATAAACATGTGCACCTGGTATTTTCAGATTGATTCATTTAATTTTGAAAAAGTTACGGCTACTACAATAATTTTGTACTTAAGTACCCATATGGAAAATTTTTTTCCGGAGGCAATCTGAGGCCCTTTTTAGAATATCTTTTTCAAATTTTGTCACAATGTGCAGTACCTTATGAACCTATGTACCTGTTATTTTCAGACTGATTCAATATATTTTGAGAAAGTTATTGCAACTTTGGTGTTTGAACTTTGTATATATATAAAGGGGGAGGTTTATCATAGTGTTCATAGTTGCATTGTGTCCACACTTGTACTGTGTCCACACCTGTATTGTGTCAACACACAATTAAATTTGCACTTACCATATTGATTCAGGATTCACTGAGCGGGGGTATAACTGGCTGCCATTCGGCGACAGCTCTAGTTTTTTTCTAAATTTGTTTACAAATGCGACAACGTTATCATTGACAAAGTGCTAGTACTTATATATTATGGGTTTGCTACTTACAATGGGCATATAACCAGTTAACTTTCCATGGATGAAATCTGTTTGCCACATATTGCTTTTTTTAGTGTCAAAAGCTTGTTTTTTTACATGGTCTCAAGAGCATCTGTATATCAATGCTAAATTTGTGATAATGAAATTTATTGTTTTTGTACGAATAACTAAATATTCGTGGTTTTGTACAACAGTATAATAAACAACATATGCAATAAATTTGATTTTTTCAATTATGTCGTATTTCACTTTTATTTTATTTTATTATAAACATACTTCCTTCAGTGGAAGGTGTTATGGTAGATTACCATACGAAGAGAAACTATCAAATGAAAAAAAATATATAACCCGAGATAGAGTCGAGGGAGACATTTTTCTTCATGTGTGGTAATCCATTATAACACCCTCAACCAAAGGCAGTATGTTTTTATTGTGCTGCATGCCTTCATTTAAGAAATAATTCATTGCAGGTATATGGTTATTGCAAATTTAACCATGGGCTGGGCCTTTATATTCGAATTTAACCCTGAGCGTCAGCGAGGGCTTAAATTTACGATTCAAACAGATGCAAGTTCAAAATTCCAATCGATTGCAAAACAATACACATTTACGTGTTTGAAAGGCATGATTAAGTTAAAAACTGTTATTATATAGAGGACGGTGAAAGATTGAAATTTCTCAGTGAAATAAAAGTGATAATTAACTGTGAAGAGACGTCACAATAGACGTCGTCAACGTTGTTGTTAGGTAAACGTCTCAGCGGATTAACATGGAAAACGTAGTTCATGAAAAGAATCTTAAATTAAACCATTTAATATGCGAGAATAACTAATCCTAGATTCTGATTATCGAAAATATTCAACTTATGATCGAAAAACATTGTAATTCACTCATGCGCTGCACGCATTCGTGAATTACTGCGTTGTTCGATCATTCATTGAATATTTTGCGGTAATCAGAATCTTGGATTAGCTATAGTATAATTATTAACTGTTATTTATACCCCCTGCAAACAAAGTTTGGGGGTTATATAGGAATCACCCTGTCTGTCTGTCTGTCTGTCCATCCGTCTGTCCGTCTGTCCACACTTCTCGTAAGCACAACTCCTCTTTAACCACTTGAAGGATTTTGATGAAACTTTACACAAAGGAAGGACACTATATGGAGATGTGCATTAAGGAATATAATTATTGTCCGAAACGAGGAAGGGGAGATAATTTGACTTTTGACTTTTCGTTGATTCCCTATGTATGGGTTACCTTGTAAGCGCAACTCCCCTAAACCACTGAAAGGAATTTAATGAAACTACACAAAGTAAGAACACTACACGGAGATGTGCATGAAGGAATATAATTATTGTCAGAAACCAGGAAGGGGAGATAATTTGACTTTGAGTTTTCATTGATTCCCTATGTATGGGTTACCTCGTACACACAACTCCTCTTAATCCACTGGAAGGATTTTGATGAAACTTTACACAAAGGAAGAACACTATATGTAGATGTGTAAAATGTCAAATAACGCAAACAAAGTTGGGTTTATAGGAATCACCCTGTCTGTCTGTCCGTCCGTCTGTCCGTCCGTCTGTCCACACTTCTTGTAAGCGCAACTCCTCTTTAACCACTTGAAGGATTTTGATGAAACTTTACACAAAGGAAGGACACTATATGGAGATGTGCATGAAGGAATATAATTATTGTCCGAAACCAGGAAGGGGAGATAATTCGACTTTGACTTTTCGTTGATTCCCTATATATGGGTTAACTCTTAAGTGCAACTCCTCTTAAACCACTTGAAGGAATTTAATTAAACGTTACACAAAGTAAGAACACTATATGGAGATGTGCATGAAGGAATATAATTATTGTCCGAAACGAGGAAGGGGAGATAATTTGACTTTTGACTTTCGTTGATTCCCTATGTATGGGTTACCTTGTAAGCGCAACTCCTCTTAAACCACTTGACGGAATTTAATGAAACTTTACACAAAGTAAGAACACTATACGGAGATGTGCATGAAGGAATATAATTATTGTCAGAAACCAGAAAGGGGAGATAATGCGACTTTGAGTTTTCATTGATTCCCTATGTATGAGTTACCTCGTACACACAACTCCTCTTAATCAACTTGAAGGATTTTGATGAAACTTTAGACAAAGGAAGAACACTATATGTAGATGTGTAAAATGTCAAATAGCCTGAAAAAAGGGGAATTTTATATTTGTCTGATTTAGACAGAGTGTTTTCATTGGAACCCTTGTGAAAATTTCTTTCTTGAAGTTTATATCATTGTGTCCATACTTGTATTGTGTCCACACTTGTACTGTGTCCACAGCTGTATTGTGTCCACACCAACTTAATTTTGCACTTACCATATCAATTCAGGGTTCAATGAGCGGGGGTATATTTGGCTGCCATTCGGCGACAGCTCTTGTTTCTTCATAAACTAAGACGAACAAAATTAAAAACATTGTTGTTTTTCATCCCGTTTACTCATATTCCGATACCATTTGCGCATGTGTGAAATATATGGTTATCGAGTATTATACTGGTTGACGATTAACAAGGGCCATGTTAGAATTCACCTTATTAGATAGATTATACCGTTTCTCATGAACAAAGTACAACATGTATTTGTATATTATTCAAGAATATAATATTAATAAGAACAACACATGAACTTATTTTGGAAACTCAACATGCGCCTAAAACTTGTAGATGAGCAAAACTGGAATTTCTCATATTTCATCTTAGAAGTAAATGAGGTTATTGATAGGAACATTTGGCATGATGCTATACTATTTATGATTTCATGACACTGTTGGTTGAACAAGAGCTTGTATTTTGAATAATTGGCAAAATTCACAACATTTAGGTTCACATTTGAAAAACGTTTCAAACTCAATCGAAACATTTTTCTTTGCCAGATATAGCATATTCATGAAAAGTTTTACCGCCGCAGCATCTGGTGGCATGACGTTTGTTTCGTAGACTTGCTGTCTTTTGTATCTAAAATCTACAGGAACTTCTACAAATGCCATACTGGTGTTAGTCACAGAAACTTACAGAAATCGTGAAAAAGAAGAACACTGGCTAACTTTAAATGCTAATCAGTAAAACCCGCTTGTGGAGAGTTTGGCAATCTTCGTACTCATAATGTGATGTTCTGTTACTATGCAAAAAATATCCCATGTTGCAGCAGGAAGGCGGAGAAAATAAAAAAAAGAAAAAGAAAAAAAACCGCAAGAAACCACATTCAGATAAACCAATGAAATGACTGGATTTTATCACAAATCTGCATGAAGTGTTATAAACTTTTTAAGCACACACATAACCGTAGGGGTCAGTGAAAGATATTGCAATCACTTAGTCTCCATCCGTCTGTCATATTATGTTCACATTTTCACATCTTTACTAAACCCACTGAATTAGATTCAGTCAAACTTCACAGGAATGATGTTTGGAAGGTCTTTTACAAAAAATGCTTTTATTAGCTCATCTGACCCAAAGGGTCAGGGTGAGCTATTGCCATCACTTGGCGTCCGTCGTCTATCCGTTAACTTTTCACATTTTCATCTTCTCCTCTGAAACCACTGAAACAAATTCAACCAAACTTTACAGGAATGATGTACTAAAAAGTTCTTTTACTAAGATTGCTCATTTGGTTCCGATCCGATAAAAAACATGGCCGCCAGCGCGGAACTTAGGTTTAACATTGCACCCTATGGGAAAATTCACATTTTCTTTTTCTCCTCTGAAACCACTGAAGCAAATGCAACCAAACTTTACAGGAATGATGTTCTAAAGGTCCTAAAAAAGATTGCTCATTTTGTTCCGATCAGAAAAAAAAAACATGGCCGCCAGCACGGAAAATAGTTTAACATTGGCCCTAAGGGAAATTCAGATTTTCATCTTCTTCTCTGAAACCACTGAAGCAAATTCAACCAAACTTTACAGGAACGATGTATGGAAGGTCCTTTACAAAGATTTCTCATTTCGTTCTGATCTGATAAAAAACATGGCCGCCTGCGCAGAACTTAAGTTTAACATTGGACCCTATGGGAAAATTCACATTTTCTTTTTCTCCTCTGAAACCACTGAAGCAAATTCAACCAAACTTTACAGGAATGATGTAATAAAGGTCCTTTACAAAGATTGCTCATTTTATTCCGATCCGATAAAAAACATAGCCGCCAGCGCCGAACTAAGGTTTAAAATTGAACCCTATGGGAAAATTCAAATTTTCTTCTTGTCCTCTGAAACCACTGAAGCAAATGCAACCAAACGTTACAGGAATGATGTTCTAGATTGCTCATTTTGTTCCGATCAGAAAAAAACATGGCCGCCAGCACGGAAGATAGTTTAACATTGGCCCTATATGGGAAATTCATATTTTCATCTTCTCCTCTGAAACCACTGAAGCAAATTCAACCAAACTTTACAGAAATGATAAATAAAAGGTCCTTTACAAAGATTGCTCATTTGGTTCTTATTCGATAAAAAACATGGCTGCCAGCGTGGAACTTAGGTTTAACATTGGACCCTTTTTGAAAATTCACATTCTCTTCTTCTCCTCTGAAACGGCTGATGCAAATTCAACCAAACCTTACAGGAATGATGAACTGAAGGTCCTTAACAAAGATTGCTTTTTCTTTCTGATCAAATAAAAAATATGCCTGCCAGCATGAAACATAGTTTAACATTGGACTCTATGGGAAAATTCTTATTTTCTTATTCTCATCTGAAACCGCTGAAGCAATTTCAACCAAACTTTACAGGAATGATGTACTAAAGGTCCTTAAAAAAGATTGTTATTTCGTTCCGATCCAATAAAAAACATGGCCGCCAGCACAGAACATAGTTTATTTTGGCCCTATGGGAAATTCACATAAAAACATGGCCACCATGCAGAACATCAAAACCCTGCTGTTCAGCATTTTGTCAGGTGAGCGGTACAGGCTCAGTGTCTGAGCCTCTAGTTCCTTTTATTATCCTTTTATTCACCATTTACGACTGGAGTTAGTCTCTCCTGCAGTGTGGAGTCCGTAAAAAGATTCCCCGTGCCGGAGATGTATGCTCTCTCTATTTTTCAGTTATGGTGTACTTGTGCGTGAGAGAATTTCTCATATGGATATACTATTCATACTTTCCAATTTTGGCATTTATTTTTGTAATTTCAAAATGTAATCCTGACCACCTGTTTTGAGTGCCCACATCTCACTATTTTATAACGCCAAGTTTTCTTACATACGACTTGATGAGTGCCCTGTGTTTGTCTATATGTTGTAATCGTCCACTAGCTTAAGACACTAGTGCTTTTGTCCGGCAAAGGATGACAGTGATTGTAAGAGCACTTTGCCAGTTTAATTGATGTTTGTTGACAATCCCGCACCCATGATCAATGAAGGCATGGATGTAGCGTTGCTCTACAATTCGCAAAGAATTCCGCTTAAACCGGTGCTAGGGGCCGTCTTGAACTTACTATGAGGTATGAGCAAAGCTCATTGTTGAAGACTTCATGGTGACTTCAAGATGAAGAACAACAATAAAAGCGTTGTTCCTTTGCTTGTTTTTTAACAATGTATTTGTAGAGACTTTGTCTCATGTGCATTTACTCCATATCCTTTTATACATCATTTTGTTAAACACATGGCCATCAACGCACAACATGCACAAGTGCATTACTAGTGGACCCAAGGAAGTATACGTCCTTGGTGGACCCAATGCGATGAAAAAACATAAATCTCATCAGCTGATCCCATATGCTATTCGAACAAATTGAAGTTAACTGTACAGTAACAATGACAGTAGCTTACCAAAGGAGCAAAGAATGGGAACATTACAGTTTGATATAAGAGTCTACAGAAAATTCTCCGAAACTACTGAAGGGAAGTCCAACTGCACACAAATGATGTATAGGTGACCATTTACAAAAACTGCTCATTTCATTCTAACACAACAAAAAACATAGTCGCAACATTTGATCCTACTAGTATTTGAAAGTCATCACTTCCATCATCTGCTCTGAAGTTAGGTAGGCAAATTTACTAAAGAGTATTTGAATGGTGTATTGAAGGTCCTTTAAATAGATTGCTCTTTTCTGTTGATCGTACAAAAAACATTGTTGCCAGCGCGGAACGTAGTTTAACATTACATGTTTTCGGTAAAATCATCATTTTCACCTGCTCTGAAACTATTGAAGTAAATTTAACTAAACTGTATAGGGATAGTATATCAAAGGTCCTTAACAAAGATTGCTTGTCACTCTGGATCTGAAACAAAACATGACCACAATCACGGAATACATAGTTTTAAATTGGACCTTATGGGAAAAATCGTTTCCCTTGAAACTACTAAAGCTAATTGTTTTGTCAAATGGAAGGTCATCTACAATGGTTGCTTATTTGGTTTGAATACAACGAAAACTGGGCATCCGTTTCAAAGTATGCCTCATTACTGGTCCCCGTAAGAAAGGACGGCATACTGTTTTTACCCATGTCCGTCTCAGCTTTTGTATATTGTAATGATTTGATATTTGGTCTGAAACTTTGGCTTTACAAGTTGAAGCATGTCTCCCGTTTTCAAGTCCATAACTCACATTATTCTATACTTTGCCTCCCTTTTCAGATGAACCACTTCAACACAGCTCGAAGTGTAGAAATATATTTGCAGTGCGGTTGGAAATTTCCATATCACACACACACACACACACACACACACACACTAACGTTTCCACATCATCATTAACTATATACAACGTTTCATCTGGGACTAATATAACTTGATTATAAATCATCTAAGGGCAGTGTCAAATATGTCGTTCGACATACTACATACACAGTCTTTGGTGGTATACTGTCAATCAATTATCAACAATGTTTCTTTCCCTGTGGTCAGACTTTCAGACGTCGGTTTGGGGTGTAAAAATACATCTCATTGAAATGAAACTATTTACACTGTATTAGTAATTCACCCAATTGAAGATGTGCATGTGGTAAGGATTTTGTTTTTGGTTCATTTTTGTGAAAATTATACATTTTATTTATGATTATGCCATAGAGGGTACATATAGTTTGTCCGTGCAACACCTCCTACAGTTTTTATGCTAGGAAGTTTTTATTTTGCATATCATTTGTACCTATATTAAAAATGTGCATGTGGGAAGGATTTTGATTTTGGTACATTTTTTTGTACATATATACATTGTTGAACTAAGTTATTTTGGGGGTAAATTAATAATAAAGGGTACATAGTTTATCCGCGCAACTGCTCCTACAGTTTTTGTGCTAGGAAGTTTTTATTTTGCGTATCATTGTTTATTTGTTTTGTCTTTGTCATACTGTCTCAATTCGTGTTGATGTGAATTGCCGTGATTTTGGATTTATGATTTTAGAACTTCCCCTTTCCTCGTTCTTGCTTCGGTATTCGTTTGCCGATGTATTGTACCTATTTTGGAGATGTGCATGTACGAAGGATTTTGATTTTGGTTAATTTTTCTGCAAAATATATACTGTTAAACTTAGTCATTTTTGGGTGAATTGCTAATACAGTGTAAATAATTTATGCATGCAACTCCTGCTTATGCTTTTATGCTAGAAAATTCTTACTTAGCATATCATTTGCACTTATATTAAAGATGTGCATGTGGCAAGGATTTTTAATTTTGGTTTATTCAACTAAAAATATGCATTTGTTGAATTTTGTCATAATAGTGTCATTACATGTTAAAAAATATATAACAGGAAACGCCTACAATGGCTGAAAATTATAATTACATGCAACAATTTGCAAGGGAACTACACAAGAAAAACACGTATAAGACAAAAGACAAACGTAGACAATGATAGGAACTCGGGACAGCCGGACTTGGTACCGGCACTAGCAAAAGCCAGTGGTAGGGTTAAAACCGGTTTATGGGTACCCAAACCTCCCCTTTATCTGTCCCGTTTCCCTATAGTATAAAAATACGAATAAAACCCAATACAGGTAGACTACTAACGCCATGACCACAACCTTGAAAGGGGAGAAAAAGGCAATACGTAAATTAGAAAGATGGGTCAAGGGGTGCTCGCCGCTAAACTGCCGGCTAGCTCAAGGAGCCTAGTCTGGTGGTGGAACACTGTCGCACTACGGAAGAAAAATCAAAGTCAAAACTTTTCGAAGGGTTTGATCAAGAATCATCGGTAGTATCAGTGAGATGCCAGTATGTGTGCAAACTTTTCAAGTCACTAGGTCTCAAAGCTAATTTAACGGATGCAAGCAGAATATCTTACCGATATTCCCTATTACGTAAAGAATGTAAGTTACGTCCCAGCTTTTCTGGATTTTTAATCAATTTCTGGCATTTTTTAACAACATTTCCGTAAAACTGAGGAGCAAAAGTTTGGCTGTGATAGTATGGTTACGTTCATTGAAATCATATAGAGTAGAACAAACTCGTGCGAATCGTACCAGTTGAGAAATATACACCCCGTAGGATGGAGTAACGGGAATGTCGCCGTCAAGAAAAGGGAAATTAGTAATAGTGAAATTTAAATCATCCCTTTTATCATATAATTTGGTTTTGATTTTCCCAGAGTCAATAATGATAGATCCAGAAAAGAGCAACATTTGGAATCATTACTGTTAGCTTTATTTAATTTCAGTTGTTGTGGATAGATAATGTCTACATAAACTAAAAACTGGGGATTATCAGTAGTAAGGATATCGTCAATATACCTGCCGTTATCATTGAAAGTAGAAATAAGTTTATCACTGTATGGTTCAATTTTGAAGTTTTTTTCATGAAATCTCGTTCGTAACAGAAAAGAAAAAGATCTGCAATGAGAGGTGCACATTTTGTACCCATGGGAATACCTATGACCTGTTGATAAATAGTGTTGCCAAAACGAACAAAAATATTGTCCAGCAAAAGATTGAGTGCATTAATCATATCATGTCAAGGAACAATGATTATTGTAGGTTATGTTATAGAATAATCCTTGCTTTTTGTTAGAGCAAATGAACTGCAGACCAGAAAATTTAAAAGACCATTTAATAAGTTGTCCCAACTTGGATTTAATCAAATTATGTGGAAGGGTAGTATAAAGTGTAGAAAAATCATAACTGTCGATAGATGAGACTGGTGTTTGAATAGATTGTAGTTTATCTAATACTTCAATAGAATTTTTTACACTCCAAAAGTAATTTACACCAGAGTTTTGATAAGTTTTTTTTACAGTATTAAATAACCAAGTAAGTAAACTAGCTAAATGGATGGATAAATTGGTAGTAGAACACTTACTCGATGCTGAAATAAAACGATGTTTGAAGGGATTTTTGTGAAGCTTCGGAACCAAGTACATGGTAGGTAAGATGTTATCTTTAGGTGGAAATTTAAGCATTTCTGTATCCTTATAATGTTGTTTTGGTTAACGTTTTTTCGTCCCAATTGGTACGTTTGAAAGTGTCTGACTTGTCCAGTTCGTTTTGTTGGACATCGATGTAGTATTTCTTTCAGACAATAGCAACGTTGTTAGATGCCTTGTCAACAGGTACAAATACATATTTTTACCAAGGTCCTGCAATTTTGACTTAATTCTATTTACAGACAGCTTAGGAGGTGACTCAACATAATTATCTTTATGAAAAATTATTCTGTTGGTGACCTTGGTAAAAATTTTATCTTTAAACAAATTTAGAGCATGCTTGTCTGCACTTTCTCGTTTGCACCATTTTTTACAATAATTGGTTACAGCGTCTTTAATTATATCAAAACATGCTTGCCATTTTATTTTAGAAGGCGGGCAAAATTTAGGCCCTTTTCTAAAGAATTGTCTGACTTCCTTATCTACAATGATGTTAAGATTCCCCGTTAATATATGTCCACAAGGGTCATAGCGATATGGTGACGTAGAACAGTCTCAGTTGCTAGGGTAGTTCTTCTCGAAATTAGCATCACATGTAATAGAAGAGTAATTGAAAAAAATGTTTCTAGTAGGTTTTTTATAAGAAAAGGAAATGACAGGCATGTCCTGGTTGTCAAAATAGACGGGTACAAGCTTTTGAATATCTAGGTCCCGAAAAATGCCTGCAATATCAATGAGGTCAATTCCTTTATTAATGTATTTAATTTTCAAAAACTGTTTTACGTGCTCATCGGGTTTGTCGATTCTCGGATAAAATCGATGAAAGCAGAAAGCATCAATAATTTTGGAACATTCATAGAGCGGACTATTAACAAACATCCCACAATCCAAAGAGATTTTATAAAGTTGTGCAAAGTTTAGTGAACAAACCATGCTGCCCATTGGTTTTGAAAACAGTATATAGATCTTTTATATATACTATGTTTTTACGTTTGCTTTTGATGTTATAATTCACTCTTCGACCATGTGACCTGCGATGGCGTAATTTCGGAGAAAAAATTCCCATGATGTCAATAGAAGCGCACCGAGAAATGTTTCCCTGATCCCTGATGTTGTCATTCAACCCTAGTGGATAAGCTGTCTGAAGTTTTTTTTATCCAAGATAGTTCGCATTCTCTTCTAGATCTTTTGATTGATCAGGGGATTTTTCTATAAGTTCTAACGTACGGTTGTATATTGATATATTTTTTATCATTATTATAGATAAAAAACTGTTGGTAGATATATGATATTAACTCTTTCGGGAACGAATACGATACAAATGTTCCTGGGTACGTCGTTGTAATGGACGACCAGTCTCACCAACGTACTAAATTCCACATCCTGGTTTACTTCAGGTAATCAAATATACCAGGCTGGCTGTTTTTCAAGAGATGTCAAAGGGGAATTGGATGGTAAATTTCCCACCGTTGACATTTGATTTGACAGTGTTTTCCTGGACGAGGCGAGGACATGTGGCACATTTCCTGGCGTCGCACTTTTGAATTTTACAGAATCCACGATTGCTTTTGTTAAAAAGTGATGCTGCTGTGTATTTAGATTTTTGCAAAGAGTGGCATATTTTAGATATTTTTAACGGAATGAGTCTGACTTAAGGATATAGTGCTAAAGGTGGTAGATTAGTCAAAATAGAGTGAAGGCGCAATCGTGGCTTTGACGTAGCGTTTTCTTCAATTGTATCTAGATTGTATCATGTATTTGTACCTAAAAACTCGACTACAAATCATAACAATGTAACTATGAAGAAACTGTATATCAAAAATATATCCCTTAAGGGACCGACCATTTAACTGGGGGGGGGGGG
>MJUU01049544.1:479-12563 GCA_002080025.1 Modiolus philippinarum
ATGTAATGGCAAAAATGTGTGTCTTGTTAAGATCTACATTTGTTACATAGGGTCCAAAATTATCGGACCAACCGTTTTCGTTTTATGGACCGAAAACCGATTTTGATGTCCGGATTTTGCGTTTTTGCTTATAGCTCAAATACCATTGAAGAAACTAAAAGACATTCAACGTACAAAATGTTCAGGAAGTCTGGACCTTCAAAATAATGTCAAGGTCAAAGGTCAAGGTCACAGCCCTATAGCTTTATTTCACGTTAAAGTATCAATAAATGTACATATCAAGCTTTGAATGTTGGTTTCATCAATGAATCAATAATGAAACCATTATGACGCAACTTCCTTTCTGATGCAATCCAGTACATATACTTAGGAAGTGTTAACCTGCGAATCAAAGCACTACTAACACTGATAGACGAAAAGATAATAAGTTTATGACACTAGTTCTTACATAAGGAATAGAAACAAATATTTCAGAACACATTATTACAATCGTTGGTGATAGATATACAACACAGCATTTTTTCAAAAAGCAATTTGGTTCGGAATCTGGTTTGGGTGACTTGTGTTTGCATGCAAACATATTATCACTCGTTATTATTACCTGCGTCACCAACGGTGACCGCAGGTCTAGGAGCCGCTCGACTCCGTCCGTCCGTCCGTCCGTCCGTCACGCTTTCTGGGTACCAAGTTTGTGTAATCTGAAACTTCGACACCTTTAACCCGATACTTTTGAAACTTTGCACAGTTGTTCTGGACACATTGAAGATGTGCACCTCCCCTTTTGGTGAGATTTGGATAAAAATTGTCGAATTTATCCATTGTTGAACTTAGTCATTTTTTCATCAAATTTTAACATTACAGTACTGGGTTTGTGTAATCTGAAACCCAGACACCTTATACCTGATGCTTTTGAAACTTTGCACAGTTGTTCTGAACACATTGAAGATGTGCACCTCCCTTTTTGGACAGATTTGAAAAAAAATGTCGAATTTATGCATTTTTGAACTTACTCATTTTTCAACATATTTTAACATTACAGTGCCTGGTTTGTGTAATCTGAAAGATTAACATTTCCGACTAAAAACCTTTGGAAGTTTTTAATGTTGTTTGAACACATTGGTGATGTGAACCTCCCCTTTAGACCAGTTTTAATTTAAAAAAAATGTCAAATTTATCTATTATTGAACTATCATATTATATCATCATGGTACTCAATTTTTGTCCAGAGACGTTGCAGAGTTTTGAACGCATTGACCATGGGCAGCTATTCTTGAATTTTTGCATTGCTTTCATATGTTTTCTCATAAAGAGTTTATTTGAAACTCAGATATGGTTTTCACCTTGGCTGAAGTGATATGGACTATTTTCATTTTATGCTTTGTTCAACTTTGTAAATATATATTTTTTTTCTTCTTTTTTTGTCTATTACAGTAATAGGGCATCTTCGCTAGCCATGGGTTGCAATCAACTTCTCTCCTCTTCACCCTTGGCGGATTGAGCCACAATTGGTGAAACATCAGTTTCAAATTATCTCCCTTTGAAGTAAGAGTTTCAGTATGATTTATTGTAATAATAAATGATTATTTATTGCATCTAATAATACAACAATTCACAATATATTTGACTTCAAGGAAATAACCCTTCAAAAGTAAAGAAAGGTAATTAAATCATGGAAATTTTGCAAAATAGAAAAATCACTAAACGCCATATTTTTAGTTTTATTGTTTTGATATATATTAAAAATCTGAATGTAAGTTAATTAATTGGCTGCAGTGAAGGTTAACTGTAACCAATCAAAGACGTGGATTTGAGACTACAGAAATCCAGCTTGATCTGCCAAGGGTGAAGATCGTAACCCTTGGCTAGCGAAGATGGTGATAGGGTTGAACTTAATATAACCTAAATCATAACTTGCATTTGAAGAATTTTTGATAACAAGGTAAATGAATACTTGCATATACATGATATTCTGTTAGATTGAAAAAAAAACTCTTTCTAAGTTGAACATGAGTGACGGTGACGCAGGTCCAGACATGTAATTGGTCTTGTTTTTCCGCCTCAAAAATCATCTTGTCCAACCAAATTCTCAGAGATCACTTGCCCAATCATGATCAGACTTCCCAGGTAGATAGATCACCACCCAAAGATGTGCACTTGGATGTTGAAATTTTCCATTTTCCATTTTCCAAATGACCACCATCATTGGTCACTTTGAACTTTGACCCCAAATCTTATTATTGGATTACCTCGGAAACTGTAACAGTTAGCTAATACAATGTAATGACAAAAATGTTAGTTAGGTCATGACCGACATTTGTTGCATTTAGACCGAAACTCTATGGTCAACCGTTCAGGAGTTATGCCCCTTGAAAATTTCATCATATCTTTTAAGTATGTTTTTCTCGAAAACGGTACCAGATAGAAACCTGAAACCTTTCCATTGATCTTAGGTGATATGTGTTACAATTAAAAAATGCCAAGGTCAAAGGTTATTGGTCACTTTGAACTTTGACCCCTAATGTTCTCATTGGATTTACTCATAAACTATAAAAGATAGCTGATAACATGTAATTGCAAAAATGTGTATCTTGTTAAGATCTACATTTGTTACATTGGGTCCAAAATTATTGGACCAACCGTTTAGGGCCTATGGACCAAAAACTGATTTTTGATGTCTGATTTCGGGTTTTTTGCTTATAGCTCAAATATCATTGAAGATACAAAGAGACATTCAAAACAAAAAATGTTAAGGAAGATATGACCTTCAAAAGGAGGTCAAGGTCAAAGTTCAAGGTCATGGCCAAAATTTTTCTTTCACATAAAAGTATCAATAAATGTACATATTAAGCTTAAACTGTTGATCAATGATGAGAATATTACAGTCTGTGCCAAAAACTTTTTCATTCAATAGCCCTGAGGGGCTAGTAAGGTCCTTGAAGTACTAGCCCGAACTCAATTTCACTATCCCTTATAGAAGATTCATTGTTAATAAGGTACAATTTTAACTAGCCCACAGGGCTAGTGACTTTGAATTTTTACTAGCCCGAAACTGATTTCACTAGTCTCGGGCGTAGGGCTAGTGGCTAAAGGCACAGACTGATATTATGACGCAACTTCCGGGAAATACCTAGAAATTGTATTTGAACAACTGACGTCAAGGTTTCTCAAAAATGGGTGGTCAAAATTCAATGAAACTGATATGTATTTCAATGTAATTTAAAATTTTGATATCATTACAAACAACAGAGGAAGTGCCTTACTTCATAATATATTAATAGAAATGATTTTTCTGATGCAACCACAAAGTGCATACAAGTTAATAAAAAATACTGATATCACTGATAGAGAGAATCATGATGAGTTTTAAATCCTTAATTCTTAAATCGAGGACGCATTGTTCTTTCAAAGAACATTGAAGAATTAATTCTGGTTGGGTGACTTCTGTGTTTGCTTGCAAACACATTATCACTTGTTATTTTTCCGCTCCTTCTTGCCATAATCTTGTCCTACCAAATTCTCAAAGACCACTTGCCCAATCTGAACAAAACTTTATAGGATGTTAGATCTCCACCCAAAGAGGTGCATTCGGGTATTTAAATTTTCAAAATGACCACCATCATTGGTCATTTTGGCCTTTGAACCCAAATCTTATGATTGGATTAACTCATAAACTGTAGAAGATAGATGATAATATGTAATGACAAAAATGTTTGTTAGGACATGACGGACATTTCTTACATTTGGACCGAAACTCCAAGGTAAACCCTTCATGAGTTATGCCCCTTGAAAATTTCATCATATCTTTAACCATGTTTTTTTCGGAAACGGTAAGAGATAGAAACCTGGAACCTTTTCCATTCAACTTAGGTGATATGTGTTACATTTAAAAATGCCAAGGTCAAAGGTCACTGGTCACTTTGAACTTTGATCCTAGACCTTATTATTGGATTAACTCATAAACCGTAATAGATAGCTGATAAAATGTAATGGCAAAAATGTGCATTTTTTATAGCTCTCCATTTGGTACATGGGTCCAAACTCATTGGACCAACCGTTTTGGGCCTTTTGGGCCAAAAACCGATTTTAAATGTCTGATTTCGGGGTTTTGGCTTGTAGCTCAAATACCATTGAAGATACAAAGAAACATTCAATAGAAAAAAATGTTCAGGAAGACTTGACCTTCAAAATGAGGACAATGTCAAAGGTCAAGGTCACAGCCAAAAAACATAATTTGACGTTAAAGTATCAATTAATGTATATATGTAGCTTATAATCTTGGTTTATCGATGAATTAACAATAAGAACATAATGATGCATAATGATGCAACTTCCGGGAAAGACATATCAATTAACGAACTAGCATTTTCAATGATGTGTGATCCCAACTTATTGAAACTTGTATGTTTGTCAGTGTAAATTAAAATTTTGAAATGATTACACACCAAAGAGGAAATCTTCTACTTCATCATATTATATATAGAAATTATTTTTCTGATGCAACCCCACTGCTGATGAAGTATATACATGTGAATCAAAGTTACTTATAGCACTGTTAGACAGACACGGAATGAGTTAAGACCACAATTATTACATTGAGGAATTGTTCTTTCAAAGTACAATAAAGAATGAATTCTGGTTTAGGAGACTTCTGTGTTTGCATCCAAACACATTATCACTCGTTATTAAGTCGCCCAAACAAAGTTTGGCGACTTCTTCTGTTTGCACCGTTTCTTATTATTATTATTTTTCCGCCTCTAAAAATCATTTTGTCCAACCAAATTCTCAGAGACCACTTGTCCAATCACAATCAAACTTCACAGGAAGGTAGATCACTACCAAAAGATGTGCACTAGGGTGTTGAAAATTTTTAAATGACCACAGTCTTTGGTCACTTTGAACTTTGACCCCAAATCTTATTATTGGATTAACTCGGAAACTGTAAAAGATAGCTGATAAAATGTAATGACAAAATGGTAGTTAGGTCATAACAGACCTTCGTTACATTTGGATCGAAATTCTAAGGTGGACCGTTCATGAGATTTTGTCACATCTTAAAGTACATTTTTCTCGAAAACGGTTAGAGATAGAAACCTGAAACCTTTTCCATTCAACATAGGTGATATGTGTTACATTTAGAAATGCCAAGGTCAAAGGTCATTGGTCACTTTGAACTTTGACCCCAGACCTTGTCATTGGATTAACTAATAAACTGTAGTAGATAGCTGATAACATGTAATGGCAAAAATATGTGTCTTGTTTAGATCTACATTTGTTACATTGGCCCAACCGGTTTGGACCTATGGACCAAAAATCGATTTTTGATGTCTGATTTCGAGTTTTTTACCTATAGCTCAATTACCATTGAAGATACAAAAAGACATTCAATACAAAAAATGTAAAAGAAGATGTGACCTTCAAAATGAGGTCAAGGTCAAAGTCCAAGGTCATAGCTAATAACTTTATTTCGCATAAAAGTATCAGTGAATGTACATATTAAGCTTAAATTGTTGATCATATATGATAATACTATGACGCAACTTTCGTAAAAGACTTATCAATTCTTTTTGGAACAATTGAAGTACTAGTTTTCTCAAAAATGGGTGGTCAAAATTCACTGAAACATGTATGTCTTTCAATGTAATTTAAAATTATAATATAATTACACACCATAGAGGACATGCCTTACTTCATAATATATAAATAGAAATGAATTTTCTGATGCAATCACAAAGTGTGTACAGGTTATATCACTGATAGACAGAATGACGATAACTTAAGACCAAATTCTTAAATTGAAGACTCAGTGTTCTTTAAAAGAACATTAAGGAATTAGTTCTGGTTGGGCGACTTCTGTGTTTGCTTGCAAATACATTATCACTCGTTATTATTATTATTCCTCAATGATTTTTCAAACATTGTCCAAACATTTTCTCTTAGATGGCTGGACCAAACTTTATAAAACTTGAAACCATTGTAGATGCCAACCCCAAGATGTGCAGGAAGGTCTACAAATTTCCAAAATGACCACGGTCATTGGTCTCTTTGAACTTTGACCTCAAACCTTCTTACTGGAATAACCTCGAAACCGTAAAAGATAGATGATTAAATGAAATGACAAAAATGTTTGTTTGGTCATGACAGACATTCGTTACATTTAGACCGAAACTCTCTGGTCAACGGTTCACGAGTTATGCCCCTTGAAAATTACGTCATATCTTTAAACATGTTATTCTTGAAAACGGTAAGAGATAGAAGAGTAGTATATAGGGACGAACAAATTATTATTTGAGGAGGTGGAGCGTGGTGGGGCCGGAAGTGACGTCACCGGAAGTGACGTAGACCGGAAGTGAGGTCAACAGGAGTCACGTGACCCGAAGCTGAAGTCGCGTGACCAGAACACGTGTTTTTACTGCGCATGCGCAACCGGAAGTAGGTGTGTATATACTGTAAGTAGCCATTTTAATCGGAAATGACGTGTTGAAAGAGTGCAAGATCCCGCAGGGGTGTTGTAAGACCTTACTACAGTGTACATACGCGACCGGAAGTGGGCGTAGCCCCAGGTATAGACCGGAAGTGGTCATATTGGAAGCCCTATACGGGTATGTTGATAGGAAATGACGTGTTGGAACAACACGTGACCCCGCAGGGGTCACGGTTGACCTTATTACATAACGCATGCGCAACCGGAAGTGGACGTAGCCCCATATGTAAATCGGAAGTGGGTATGTATCTACTGTAAGTAGCCATGTTGATAGGAAATGACGTGTTGGAACAACACATGACCCTGCAAGGGTCTCGTATGCGTGACTGGAAGTGGGCGTAGTCCCAGGTGTAGACCGGAAGTAGGTGTGTAACTACTGTAGGTAGCCATGTTAATTGGAAATGACATGTTGGAAGAGGGCAAGACCCTACAGGGGTGTTGTATGACCTTACTACAGTGGACATGCGCGACCGGAAGTGGGTTATTTTCTCAGTTTGAGACCGAAGTTGGAATTTTCTGATTTTTTCTTGTGTTGTAATTGTATTATTCCCTTTTTCAGTGGTATTCTTTGTATTTTCTTCCCTTGTCTGTCATTTCTTCCTTGTACCACCCTTTTATTGTTGGTATACCTTTTCAACCCCTTTTGAATGTTGTTCTTTGTATTGTCTATCCTTTTCTTTCATTTTCTCCTCATATCCCACCGATTTTTATTGTTATCACTTTTCAACCCTTTTTCAGTATTGTCTTTGTATTTCAATCCAATGTTTCCTAATATCCGGGCGTTGTCAGTCAGCAATTGCCATTATATTTCTGAGGGTGTCTTCTACCACGTCCGCGTTCGTCAGAGGGACATAACTCTTGCTTGTAATTGTCCCGCGTTATTTTATTATTTGTGGGTGTCTTCTTTCACGGCCGGTTGACCTTATTACATAACGCATGCGCCACCGGAAGTGGGCCTAGCCCCATATGTAAACCGGAAGTGTCTATCCTTTTCTTTCATTTTCTCCTCTTATCCCACCGATTTTTGGAACGATTGGAAATCGTTTCCATGTCACGAACTACCAAACCCGGATGACCGGAAGTTACTTGCCTACTCGCTACGTTTTATATCACAAACGCTATAATATATAGTTCTAATTTCCGGTTTTTGTGGAGTAATTTATTTGTTGACATGTCAACAGGTGGATATCAATTGCATACCACCAGACAAGAATATTGTTATCCACCAGACAAGAATATTGTTATAACTTAATTACCGTAAATAATTTGAAAGTGATAGCTATCTCAGTAATAAAGATTGTTAAAACTTAATATGTTGGACAGTCTGTTATTGATTTTGTAAACAAGTTATCAATTATCGGTCATTTAGTTAACATGGTTGATTGCTTCCTTTCCACACGTGTTGGCAGACCAGCTGAATAAATTACCTCTTAATTTATACATCTTCATTATAAAACATCACAAATGAAGTGATTAAATCCAGCAGAATGATTTTGATTTTCTACATAAATTAAACAGAGCAATGTGTATTCTTTCCTGCTGTTTACTTCCGTTTGCTTAGTCTATAAATAGATTGTGGACTGGGGTATCAATAAGGGTCATATATGTGAACAACCACTTGTGCAGTTAGTGATTTAGAAATTATAGTACAGATTGAAAAATTCAGACAGTTTTCTTACAAAAGTAATTACCTGCAGACTTTAACTTCTGTTCAACTAATAAAAGACAACTATTAGTATTTGGTTTTTTTTTGGATTAATTTCAATGATTTTTAAAGATCGAAAAATTAAGATACTTTTTTTTTGTTCCAACACGTCATTTCCTATCAACATACCCGTATAAGGCTTCCAATAAGACCACTTCCGGTCTATACCTGGGGCTACGCCCATTTCTGGTCGCGCATGTACACTGTAGTAAGGTCACACAACACCCCTGCGGGATCTTGCACTCTTTCAACACGTCATTTCCGGTTAAAATGGCTACTTACAGTAGATACACACCTACTTCCGGTTGCGCATGCGCAGTAAAACACTTCGTGTTCTGGTCACGTGACTTCTGCTTCCGGTCACGTGACTCCTGGTGACATCACTTCCGGTCTACGTCACTTCCGGCTCCACCTCGCTCCACCTCCTCGAATAACAATTTGTTCGTCCCTATACACTACTTAGAAGACTGAAACCTTTTCCATTCATGTTAGGTGCTATGTGTTACATTTAAAAATGCTAAGGTCAAAGGTCACTGGTCACTTTGAACTTTGACCCCCAGACCTTGTTTTTGTAATAACTCTTAATAGATTGCTGATGAAATGTAATGGAGAAAATGTGCGTCTGGTTAAAATCTACATTTGTTACATTGGGTCCAAAATTATTGGACCAACCGTTTTTGGTCTATGGACCGAAAACAAATTTTGGTGTCCGATTTTGGGTTTTTCAATAGCTCAAATACTATTGAAGTTACAAAAAGACATTCAACATACAAAATGTTCAGGAAGATGCGACCTTCAAAATGAGGTCAAGGTCAAAGGTCAAGGTCACAGCCCAAAAACTTCATTTCACGTTAAAGTATCAATTAATACACATATTAAGCTCGGAATGTTGGTTTCATTGATGAATCAATAAAGAGAACATTATGACGCAACTTCCTTTTTGACGCAATAAAGAAAATATTTTAACCTGCGAATCAAAGCAATACTAGCACTGATGGTTAAAACATAATGAGTTTTAAACACTAATTCTGATATGAGGAATAAAAAAAAAAACAATTAACTCCGAAAAAATTATTACAATCATTGGTGATAAATTTTACAACACAACATTTTTTTCAAAGAGCAACTGAGTATTGAATCTGGTTTGGGTGACTTGTGTTTGCATGCAAACATATCATCACTCGTTATTTTTCATTATTATTATTTTCCAATGAATTTTATGAACTTTGTCCAAACAATATCTCAGAGATGGGTCGTCCAAACTTAATGAAACTTAGCACCGTTGTGGACAAGCACCCCAAGATGTGCAAGTAGGTCTTTCAATTTTAAAAATTACCACCGTCATTTGTCACTTTGAACTTTGACCTCAAACCTTGTGATAAGAATATTTCGAAAAGTATAACAGATAGCTGATAATATGCAAGACAAAAATGTTTATTAGGTCCTTGTGGACCTTTGTTAAATTTGGACCGAAACTCTATGATGAACCGTTCTTGAGTTATGCCCCTTAAAAATTTCGTCGTATCTTAAAACTTGTTTTTTTTTCTCGGAAACGGTAAGAGATAGAAACCTTGAACCTTTTCCATTCAACTTAGGTGATATGTGTTACATTTAAAAATGCCAAGGTCAAAGGGCATTGGTCACTTTGAACTTTGACCTCAGACCTTTTTATTGGATGATCTCAGAAACCATAATAGGTAACTGATTAAATGTAACGGGGAAAATGTGTGTCTTGTTGAGATTTACATTTGTTACATTGGGTCCAAAATTATTGGACCAACCGTTTTGGGCCTATGTACCGAAAACCGATTTTTATGTCCGATTTTCGGTTTTTTGCTTACAGCTCAAATACCGTTGAAGATACAAAAAGACATTAAACATACAAAATGTTCAGGAAGATAGGACCTTCAAAATGAGGTTAAGGTCACAGGTCAAGGTCACACCCCATACTTTATTTCATGTTAAAGTATCAATAAATGCACATATTAAGCTTGGAATGTTGGTTTCATGAAAACTTTATGGCGCAACTTTCTGATGCAATCCAGATTAATTTTGACCTGCGATTCAAAGCACTAATAGCACTGATAGACGAAAACATAATGAGCTTAAGAAACTAATTCTTACATGAGGAATAAACAAAAATATTTCAGAACAAATTATTACAAACATTGGTGGTAAATATACAACACAGCATTTTTTCAAAGAGCAATTGAGTATGGAATCCGGTTTGGGTGACTTGTGTTTGCATGCAAACTTATCATCACTCGTTATTATTCCGCTTTCTTTCTTTATTCTCGTCCCGATGAACTTGTCCGAACCAGATCTCAGTGACTATTTGACCTAGAAATTTAAAACTTTGTAGGATGTTGGCCCCATATATCTAGTTGTGCCTAAAACAAAAATTTTTGCAAAGGGGGTTAATTTAGGGTACATTTGGGGGCTCAAAAAGGGGTGGGCAATGTTAACCCTATGGGAAAATTTAAATTTGGATTTTTTTCATTCTATTTCTCGCTGCATCTCAAAAACTTTAATACTAGTATAACTGGGGAAAAAGATGTTCCGGTTATAAAATCAAGAAGGAATATATTTCCGTTCTATACTTTTATTTTGCAGTCCGGCGTAACCGAACTATAAACCTAAACTGACATAACAAATTAAATAACAACAATATATAAAAAAAACAGAGCTTAGTGTTGTCCGTAGAAATGTCAATATAGAGAAATAATTAAACACAAATTGCGGATTACGATTTTTCCACTATTGTCCACAAAGCACACTGTCTAAGGATTAAAGATTACTAAAAACCGCGATAAGAATTTGATGAAAGACAGTTAATTAAAAACTAAGATATCGAAACTTGACTTTAACAATTTCGATTTCTAAGAAATAATTAAAATAAAATAATGTCCAAAATATATGTTGATAACGAATTCCATTTAATATTTAAATAAAAGGTCCCAAGTGTCCGGTGATACTAGTTTCATGAAACTCCATATGAAATGTGTAATGTAAGAAAGGGTTTTACAGCATTGGAACTTTCAAAATAATTTCGGTTGTCATTGAAACCATACAAAAATGGAAATTTTGAGAACATAGTAGTTTATGCTAATGATAAAATTTTGATTACAGCAATACATGTCACATATGTTGTAAGCGGAACCCCTGCCCAATTTTTTTTTCTTTTTTCTTTTTTTTTTTTTTTGGAAAGANATAAGAAGCAGGAGATGCTGACTCTACCGGTGCACCTGATCTCACTCATGGTTATTATTGGGCCCGTGTTGTTCATCTATATGTGCGTCTTAATTGTTCCTGTCTGTTCTGTTGTCATGTGGTGTCCTTGTATTTTGATGTTTCGGTTGTCACTTACTTTTTTACTTTCAGACCAGTCTTCCAACGTCCTGAACGTAGAGCACCGCAAACGCAGTGTAGCTGTGTGAGAGTAGTGGGACGCGGGGAGACGTTGTTTTCAATACTTCCCTACCCATTCCATAACTTATTTAGTTTTTATGTACTTNATTTGGTTGCCAAGGAAACAAAACCAGAAACTTATTTTTTTGAAAAAAAAATAAAAAATGATAAGAAAGAAATTTGAGAAATATGTATTGCATAGCTTATAAGGGGAACTCCTGTCCAAATTTTTCTGGAAAGGGTCTGAAATTGGGTTTAATGGACAAAAGAGCACTTGTTTGTCATGGAAACAAACCATAAACATATTTTTTGTAGAAATTGAGTTTTCTGATTAAAAAAGGGAATTTTTAGAAATATGTATTACATAGGTTATAAGAGGAACCCATGCCCAAATTTTCTTTGGAAAGAGGCCTGAAATTGGGTGTAATGGACAAAAGAGCATTTTGTTGCCATGGAAACAAAACCAGAAACTTAGTTTTCTGAAAAATCA
>MJUU01049546.1:2154-26901 GCA_002080025.1 Modiolus philippinarum
TCTAATCTTTAACTAAAACACCGGACTAAAACTTTCAATCTGTGTGCACTATATGCAAATAGATGCAAACAAAAATTATTTCCCTTCAACATAGAAAGCACGTGAGGTCAATTATTTTTCCAATCTGAATTTTTATTGCTCAGCAGTAACCTAAACACAGATTTATTTAAAATAATATATGAAAACAAATTCTAATCTTATAAATGCATAATCATCTAAAAACAAAAAAAAATTGCAGATTAAAATTTCAAATTGCACCGTTTCATTAAATGTTTTCTTATATTATATATAATTTTTGAGATTTTTACTTCTCAAAAGTCCTCGAAGACGTACGACCACCTCCACGAGAGTACTCCGGTACGATGGTGAGGACTGGACAACTGCACCATTCCACGTGTAGAATGGGTCTTGGTCTCTCGGGGCCAAGACATGCAGGCCTAACGGCGGCGCATACCGTAGTTAGGGCTTTGAGTTTTTCAAAGTCCTTCTACACCAAAAAAGATCGACCCACCAAGGAATTCGACTACGAAGTCTCACGAGAGTCAGCGGATACCAGGGAAGATCAACTGTCCGAAATTATATTGCATTTGAGTGGGCGTCCCTCCAGGTTTAAAATGCCTTTAGAGACCTATATAGGTATTCAAGGCGATAAACTACCATACTACTACTACTTCTCAAACATTTAACTGTTCACATTAGCAGCTTGTCTTAATATTGATTTCTGTAAAGAAACATCTAAGGCAACTGCTTGGAAAATTCTGACATTACTTCCGCGTGATGCCAGAACAAGTCTGAGCTCTCATGGATGGGTTGAAAACTGGTTGGACTCCGACCAAAGCACATCGTCACAGAAATAATAAATAGTATTCAAAATCACCGAGAAAAATGGCCTTCTCACATTAGGGAACGTTCAATAATCAACTGCTACACAACATAAAATAACTTTGTTTCTCATTCGGTAACCGACTCGGTTTCGACGTCAGAAAAAGACGTAAAAAAACTTTCATTTTCAATCAAAATCCAACATCCATCCGACATCAGGATATGACGTCATTCTGACATCAAAACAACTTATTTTGCCTGCTGGGTGTACGAATAAGGTCAAAATGACATTTTTTACCCACCTAACATACAAATTACAGTATATTTTTAGAATTTTTCCTCATAATTTTAACATAGCTTTGGAATTTGCAACCCTTAATTAAATCAACCTATATAACCATTGAGGGTCATTAGTTTTCATTACTTGCAACTTTTAATAAAATCAAGAAGTTTGAACAGTATTTGACATATTTCCTACAGCAATTGATTTGTTAGTTATAATAACCAAATTATTTTTACCTGTTTTAGGTGAACATTCGGCCATCAGGCTTAAGCCCCTTACATTGTAATTGAAAGGAACTTTCTGATGCAGTTTGCTTGTAAATTGTGGCATGTGATTGTAGTTCCTGGCCATTGTAGGTGTTTGCTGTTTTCCTGTTTTTGTAATTTGAATACATTTCTTTATGCAATGCAATCATTTTCTTGATAATTTTTTCGCTTTGAAATTTAAATATTTTAAGCCTACAATCAATTTCCCTCAAAATTAATCATCACGTTTCACGCAGAATCTACACGGGACTAATATAATCACATAACTAAATAGTCCCAGGCTGAATCAAATGACTAAAATTGAATGATGCTTTAAATACCAAAATACTGAGGTTACTGTGAATTTTGTTTCTGCATATGCGCATTTTGACAACTTATGTCTCATCAGTGCAGATAAAATCAAATATGTGGAAGTCCATAAACCGAATAGGTGTAAAACTGATAGAAAACAAATAACCAATAAGATAGATATTGAAAAGCCAAAATCAGCTAAGGACAGAGCTATGCAAGAGGGAGATACTCCTTAGTTTTAAACAAAATTTACTAAAATAGAGATATTGCATGTTTCCAAATAAATTCGGATTTCGGGCCAGCACCGAAGTACTGGCTACTGGGTTGGTGAATACCCTCGGGGACTAAAAGTCCACCAGCAGTGGCATCGGCCCTGTTTTGACTTTTACCTGGATTGACCCACTGACAGGGGGCTGTATACAGAGCAGGACATGCTTACCCTTCCCGAGCACCTGATGTCACTGTGTTTTTTGAGAGTTCACACTGTTAGTGCTTTAGTGTTGTATATGTAGTGGTTGTGTGTTTTGTGGGCATGTAGTGTCTGTGGTCTTCCGTCTTCTGGTGTTCTTGATTTTGCCTTGTCTCTGGACTTTGATTTATGTAACTTTGTGCTTTGTTCCTTCGGTATTCTACTGCCGTTGCTTTTTTTCCAAGTAGCAAAAAAAATAAATAAAAAGATAAAAAATAAAAAAATAAAATAAAATGAAATATAAATAATTAAAATAAAAAGAAAATAAAATAATTTCTAAATAAATGAAATAAAAATACAATATATATCGGATGAAAAATTAAGTTTACTTTTAATGCCCTCTTGAACAAAGAAAACTGCTTTTGGATGGCATTTTGTTTTTGTCTCAACAATTACGTGCAAGTTACGATTGTAACATATACTTTTAGTCTCTCAAACATTATGACTGACGTTGTCGTATGAGATTTTAAAGTCTTTGAAAACTGCAAGTTCTGATTCCGGGTTTTGCCGTGTAATTTTCCGGCATGAGAATTCTAAGTTCCGGAACTGCGAAATGTGCAGAAACCTGAAGTTTGTTTATTCAAACTGCGATGTGACATCTCCCTTTTTTTTACAAAACATTACATTTTCTTAATCACAATAAGCACTATTGGTCTTAATTTTCTACTAGTAAAATTATGTATGTAAATGATTGTACTCTAGCAAAACTGAAAGTACATCACCGTTGCCAATCGTGATTTCATGCAAAGACATATAGATATCTATATGTCTCTGTTTCATCATTAAAGTAAAAAATGTACTCAAGTCATTTATAGACTTTAAGAACTTTTGTATTTCTATTGATATTTCTTCACTGAAGAGACATAAGTTGTCGAAATGCGCATATGCAGAACCTAAATTCACACTACCCTCGGTATTTTGTTATTTGTTACCACTGATAATGTCAAATCCGGGAAGACGTGAATATAGCTGAAAATGTCTTGCTGACATTTCATCTATGATGTCGTAGTGACGGCCATAGAATTTCTGAAGGGACGAAAGTAACAAGGGCTGAACATATCCCTGACGCAGCAGTTTTTGTGACAGTGCTTTTGCTCTTTCCACAATGTCACTGTATGAACTGCATGTTCTACAGTAACGAATTAATAATATACACTCCATATGCTTCGGAAGTAGGTATACTGCTGTAGAGAAAGGGAAAGTTCATAATTGGAAAGCGAAAATCATTACGTTTGTCGTATAGCCTAGATTTCAGACGTCCATGTTCGTCAATGTATAACAAAAGGTCAAGGTATGAAGCAGAATTGGTGTATCAGTTGTCTCTTTAATTTCAAGTTCACTGGGGTAGATGCAAAGTAAATATTCTTTAAATTTTGAAACGGAAATTACGTATTAGCCTGTTTCTGACATTTCAATTTCCAATACCATGGCCAGGTGAGATTAAACACTAGCACGTAGGACTCAACTGTGTCATAGCTAAAAATAGGCCTCAAATGTTGATGGATCTCATTTTTAACTATTAACAATAAAAGGATATGGAGTAAATGCAAATGAGATATGGTCTATAAATACATGATTAAACCAAGCAATGGAACAACGCTCTTATTGTTCTTCTTCATCTTGAAATCGCCATGAGGCATTCAACAATGAGCTATCATACCGCGTAGTAAGTTAGAGACGACCTAAAGCACCGGTTTGACTGGAATTCATCCCTAAATGTTGATAAAAATCTACATTCGTCATAGATGCACGGTTGTCATCAAACATAAGATTAAATGGCAAAGTGCTCTTGCAACTTCTGTCATCTGTTGGCCGGCAAAAAAAAACTCAAAGAGGACAATCACAAAATATAACCAACCACAGGGCACACATCGAGTTAATTATAAGAAAATGTGGCGTAATAAAACAATGCGTTGTGAGCACTATATACAGAATGGTCAGAATAACATTAGGAAATTTAAAAAACAATACATGAAATACCAAAATTTAAAGGAATGAAGGTGTATCCATATAAAATATTCTCTCAAAAACAAGTATATCATAACTGAAGTTTATAGAGAGCATACATCTCTGGCACGGGGAATCTTTTAACGGACTCCACACTGTATGAGATAAAACTCTCTCTTATAAGGAGGAAAATAAAACTATGTTTCCCACTGTTGGATGTTGAACACCTTGCTTAATGGATACGATAATACCTATTATGTCTAACCGTTTACACTTGTGATTTTGTTTGAGAAGAATATTTCAGAAATTGCCATTTTATTAGATTATTGGGGCTGATTGCTTGTAAGCTGCAATTTTGCGCACGTATTTACCTTAGATGCTAAAATATTCAATAAAATCGTTTTCCGAAGATACAAAGTTGTCTGCAAGTATTCTTGCACTGCTAAATTACATGTATCGGCAATTTTCAAGAAAAGCTGTTACTTTGTTTTCAAATGTAGGTATTTTCGGGGGCTTTAATCTTTGTTTGACAAAACAAATAGGTATTCCTATCACGGAAATAAAATATCAGCATGATGGTCGAACTACTTTGCGTATAATTAATGTAATAATTTGCAATGGCATTTTGTTTTTATAATACATTTCTATATGTATGTCGCTTCTATCAACGATGATTAACCCAGCATGCATGACTTTTAAGGCATAAAACCGTCCAGGAATGTCTCAATACTTGTATTGAACAGATTCAATTTTCAAATAGAATATTTCAACACACTTATATCTTTATCACAATATAAAAAATGCCCCACAACACAACTCTCTGTTATAACAAATTTCCATTCATGATATCACTTGGCTTATTAAACAAATACCTAAATTTAGCGTAAACTAGATACCTAAATTTTTTAATAACAATAAATATTTGGAAATCCAAAGAAATTATTAAAATTTTTATAGTAATAATTGTTTCAAATTTTTATGTCATTGAGGCCTTCAACAATCAATCATTCTTTTCTTAAGCGAAAACGGTCTATAGAGTGAAAACACCAGATCGGTAATGTGCAATTAAATGTTAAAAAGGTATTTAAAAATGAAAAGACTTTTTTAAACACCTACAATAACTGGCAATTCCATTCACTGATAATTCTCCTGATTTTTCTGATATTATCTTTTTGGCATTCAACTTTTATATTTGGACCTTGGCTTATAGCGATCAGAGTCAGTAGCCCTTTGTTTTTTTATTGTAAGTCAAACCAATGAGTATCTACCTCATACAAAGCTCTGTAGTTGCTGATTTTAGCATACTCTTTAGATTTTTTTTTGTCTTGTTGGGTTATTAAGCTCCTCTACATCTTAAATTTTGGTCTTCAATATTTTCTGAAAAAAATTACTACTAATATGACATGCCTAAAACGCTGTAAGACTAGCACTTGGGTGTAAAAATAATAAACTTATGAGTAACAAAAAACCTTTTTTTTTTCAAATAAACAATTTGGCTACTTAAGCAAGGGTTTGTTCAGAAGTTTTACGGTCGACATCACGATCTCGTGGACCGCTATGGGATATCTGGTTCCCATATGACAACAGATCTTTGTCTTTGCCACTAAAGTTTGTTTTTCCTCTACCGGATTTGACTTTACTACCGGAGTTGACATGTTCAACACGGCGGTTGTCTTATAAGAAGCAGGAGATGCTTACTCTACCGGTGCACCTGATCTCACCTATGGTTTTTTTTTTGTTCCTTTTTGTATATGTGTGTGTCTTCATTTTCTTTTCTATGCCGTGCTCATATTTTTGTTTCTTTGTTTTTTCCGACGTTTTTATTGTCCTTGGATTGTTCGCTTTACACTGACGGTTCAGTTCTCACTCACTTTTTTTTTCAAACTACTCCTACAACAAAAGAAGATTGTGCAATTGTTTCGGCATGAACAAAGGCGTCCTTGCCTTGATGTCACATTCAAGGAACACAACTTTTTGATTTTTGCGTAATGTTAACAGTTTCGTTTGTGATGTAATGGGTTAATTTTATTCATCGAAAACCCAAATATGGAACAGTTTTTGGCAACTAAAAGTCTCATCAAAACACAAATGGACCATAATTGTCATATTACAGTTAAAAAATAATATCAGGAAAATACAAGAGACTACATTTATGGCGAAACAGGAGTACAGCGACGATGAACCAGTTCTTTTTGATTTTTTCAGTGACTTTGGAATTAAGTTTTTTCCTCAATATAACATAACCATAAGAATGTATATACTAAATATAAAATTTATACTGCTGTTCCATTTGCTTAATCTTACTATGTTTTTATATGAATTTTGTCCTTTGTACATTTACTCCATATTCCTTTCTTTGGTTAAGGCCTCATGGTGACTTCATGATGAAGATCAACAATAAAAGCATTGTTCCTTTTCTTTGTTCTTCCATGTATTTTTAGAGACTTTGTCTTATGTACATTTACTCCATATCGTTTCATTGCTTATACACAGATTTTTTTGTTATATTCAATTTTCATTTATTTTATTATTTCATGGTATAAAGAGTCCCCAAATTTGAACGAACAATCGAACGATAACACTATGTCAAAATTATATAGATATTTGGTCAATGTGTCTACTTGAGATACCGTTCCTTAAATCTTATTTTACATAGAACATAAAACCATCATTTCTTTCGTCTACTGTTAATAATGAAATTTACCATCCTTCTTACTCGATAAAATATCCAATTTATTACACAATATTGTTGTCTTTGGAACACAACAGTAAACGAGTCTATTAGACAAACTGGTGAAAACCATCAATTTCAAATGCATTGAAAATTATTTGCTCATCCGAGTTCTTTTGATACTTTAATCAACTGGCATTTACATTATGGTATGGTTAAATCAGTTTGTGTTAGGATATTGCTATTTACAACTCTTGACATTGAAATTTATTAAGCGGATATCAGACGTTGTTGACATTTTCAGTCAAATTTACATCATTAAACTTGGCAAATATGAGTTGATACGCAAGTAGCTTTGATGGAAAATCAGAATGACGATAACACCGAAGAAAACTGATCAAAAAGTAAATTGTCTTTTCTTTTTGCAAATTACTATATAAAAACAATTTTCCTCCATGGCAGTTATAAGGGGAGATAATATTTTTTTCCAAATCCCTCCCTAACAAAATTGGTGCATCCTGACTGAATGCTAATTAACGTTGGCTGTTTTTGCTTAAACCCTATGATAAGTGCACTTTCTATTATGTGTTAAGTTTGTTACAATTCTAATTTCATTTGTGTTATAAATTATTAAGAAACTTATACTTACAAGACTTGACTAATCAAAGATAATATTTTAAAGATAGGGCTTTCATAGAAATCTATGTAATATTTTGACCATATGGCATTACTCATTAAGAGATAACACGAAATCAGACAGGCCAATCATCGTTGGATATTTTCTTTTTTGCACTGAATCTCTAAAGATACCATACACACTCTTTTACTTGAAGATACAATTCCGTTTATCATTTACTTTGTGTAGACACCTCATGCATAAGCAGCATTTGGTTTTTTTCTATGGGTATTACGAGTGTTAATTGATTCTTATCTTTTGAAGCTTTTTTGCTTTAGAAATGAAACTCAATGCCAATATTTGGTTTCTGTTTCTACAGTATGCAGTAAAATAAAATATTTTCTGTTATTGGATAGCGAAAACACTTGATTTCATTTTTTGTAATTCCCTAAAACTTTAAATGACCAGCTAATGTTGGAACATTCAGATATGCTTCATTAAAATTAATAAGTTGACTTTATTAATTTTGTTTTATTTCCTGAAAATCTCCAAGACCATTTACTGCTTGGAATGCTTCCTATTTCTATAGTTATACCCCCACTCTATAGAGAGGGGGTATACTGCATTCACCTTGTCCGTCCGTTCGTCCGTCCAATCGTCCGAAAAAATTTTCCGTAGCATTTTTCTCAGCTTCTACAAGAGGGATTAGTTATAAAGAACGTCCTATTTTGAGTCCTGTCGGATGTGTACTTCCTGTTTGACGAAATGTGACTGTTACGAAATGTAGTGAAAACATGAATTTTTGGTCGCATTTTTCTAAGCTTCTACGAGAGGGATTGATTTGTAAGCAGCCTCTATATGGTTAGTTGGAAGGAACGTCTTATTTGAGTCCTGTCGGATGTATACTTCCTGTTTGACAAAATGTGGACTTTGTCACAAATTGTAGTGAAAAAAGATTTTCGTCGCATATTTCTCAGCTTCTACAAGAGGGATTGATTTCAAAATTGGTATGTAGCCTCTATATGGTAAGTTGTAAGGAACGTCTTATTTTAGGTCCTGTCGGATGTGTACTTCCTGTTTGACGAAATGTGACTGTTACGAAATGTAGTGAAAACATGAATTTTTCGTCGCATTTTTCGAACGTGCAGTACATACAGTGACTTTGTGGAAAGAGCAAAAGCATCGTCACAAAAAACTGCTGAGTCAGGGATACGTTCAGCCGTTGTTACTTTCGTCCCTTCAGAAATTCTATGGCCGTCAACACGACATCATAGATAGATATGAAAATGAAAACTGACATTTTCAACTAGATTCGCGTCTTCCCGGATTTGACACTTCCGGTTTTGACTTTATCCTGGATTGACCCACTGACAGTGTGACGGGTGCTGTATACAGAGCAGGACATGCTTACCCTTCCGGACCACCTGATGTCGCTCTCGGTTTTTATGGGAGTTCACACTGTCAGTGCTTTAGTTTTTTGTGTTGTCTTGTTTAATTTTAGTTTTGTCCTCGTCAGTGATGTTTGTGGTACCGATTTGTCCCTGTCAATGTTTGACTCTAAAGTGATTACAAAAGCTTTTCAAAATTTCACCTTGGTACTGTTTGAGGGGTGAGAGAAGTTACATGTACCATTGCTTTCAATTGGTTTTGTTTCATGTTAGACAATGACAATAACCAATCAGTAACTTAAAAGATCTTTCAAAACATATGTCTCACTGACCGTGTGACGGGTGCTGTATACAGAGCAGGACATGCTTACCCTTCCGGAGCACCTAATGTCACTCTGTTTTTTTAGAGTTCACACTGTTAGTGCTTTAGTTTTTTGTGTTGTGTATGTAATGTTCGTGTGTTTTGTGGGTATGTGGTGTCTTTGGTCTTCCGTCTTCTGGTGTTCTTGCTTTTGCCATGTCTCTGGACTTTGATTTGTGTAATCTTGTGCTTTGTTCCTTCGGTACTCTACTGCCGTTGTTTTATCAGCTTATACAAGAGGGATTGATTTCAAAATTGGTATGCAGCCTCTATATGGTTAGTTGTAAGGAACGTTTTATTTTGAGTCATGTCGGATGTGTGCTTCCTGTTTGACAAAATGTGGACTTCGTTTTCGTCGCATTTTTATCAGCTTCTACAAGAGGGATTGATTTCAAAATTGGTATGCAGCCTCTATATGGTTAGTTGTAAGGAACTTCCTATTTTGAGTGTACTTCCTATTTGACAAAATGTGGACTTTGTCATAAAATGTAGTGAAAACATGAATTTTTCGTCGCATTTTTCTCAGCTCTTACAAGAAGGATTGATTTCAAATCTGTATGCAGCCTCTATATGATTATTTGCACTTACCTTGTTGATTCAGAGTTCAATGAAAGGGGGTATGATTGGTTGCTGTTACGCAACATCTCTTGTTTTATTTTAGGTAAAATAAGCATTTTTTTCTTTTTGATAGGAATTTCGTTTCTAATTCAGGAAAATTCAATTATGCCTAGCTACAAGAATATTATACAAATGCTCAATTTCATTTACATATTTAGCTGTTCTGTGACATTCTTCGACACGAGTACTTGTCAAAGAAAATAACCTGCATTCTTGTGTACTCGATAAAGGAGTAAACTCCAAAAATTTTGGCCATTTTGTTTTAGCATCATCATTACATTTTGATATTTTTATTTATATTCTGCGTGTCTGACAGCTACAATAATCTTATTAACAGTTTACATACATTTTAGATTCCTTTACTAGCTAAAAAATCATTGGGTAAAATAAAAGAAAACAAAATAAATAGACACATTCAGGCTTTATAAACTGCTTTGTAGTTCCATCGGATTCAGGTTTAGCGGTGATAACTGTGATCTAGGTTTATTTTTATAATTGTTTCTTTTCATTTTATTTTGTTTTTATATCTGTACTTTATTCTATTAGCTTCTTTCTTTTTGGGGGCGGTATGGGTCTTTGTTTTTCTTTTCTTCTTCAGCATTTTTAAAGTTTTTTTTTTAATATTAAAAGTTTTCCGTGCATTTAAAAAACCATAACAGTATTATCGAAATTACACGTACACACATACATATCCAATTTTTAGTGCTCTGGGTAATTATTATAATTTAGTGTAAATGAAATGTCAATATCCATAGATGAAAACGGACCCCTTTTTGTGTGTTAAGACAAGGTTTCATTTGAATCCATACACGCTACTTTAAACTAGTGTTTCGTTATAAAGTGTTTTGTAATGTTTAACGACAGATTAACAATACAAAGCATATTTATTGCAATTTACCTTTCGATATTTTATACAAGATGTCGACCTAAGATCGACATTATTAAATCTATACTTGACATCATTAAAGCAATATTCGCTTTAAAGAGTTTACTGTCAAAATTTGAAATCTTCATCTATCTTGGTGGTTCTGATAAGAATCAGTGTGTCATGAACTTTTTGTATTTTTTCAATAGGTGTGTTTTACTTGAATGTTAGTATATATTTAAATTCCAATGTTAAGTATGAAATTAAAATCTTATTATGAGACAACGATCTCATTTCCTTTGATATAAAATGTAATATTCCCCCTTTGTTCAGTATAAACCATTCAATCCGTTTCAATAAAATCAAGAAATAGTACAGTTCCATATAAAACTCAAAATATTTTACAATGGGGATGCACATGTGGAAATTTATTTTAAGAAATTTTAGTCATATCATAATGACTATTTCACGCGCTACATTTTGTAATTTATTAGCAAAAAGAATTTTTCAAAAGTTTCTGTTATTCTTGTTTTAAAGCATGTTATTTCCGCGTAGTCTCTGTATAAATATTCGCGAGTTATCTCCACTGTGGTAGTACATTCTATATGAAATATATTTCAGAAAGGGAAAAAGTTTCAGCAAATCAGGATTTTGGTCCTCTTATGCACACAATACAACGCGTAGGTGTGACTGCACAATAAAGAAGCTGTAAATTTCACACACTTCTTAGTTAAGAATACTCAAACATGTCATAAATTATGTAGGTAATACATTCATAGAGATTTTTTGTCAATAGTCCACTTTTTAACTGTAGATCATTGTATGTAATTCATTTCTAGAATATGCATTGAGTAAATATAAGAAAACCTGGGTATATCTCTTATAAATAAGTTTAAAACTACGCTTGGAAATCAAATAGAAGGGAAAATTCATTTCACTCATGTGCTACCAGATTTTAGAATTTTTCATGGAACTGTACTTAATATATCATTGCTATAATCAAATGAAGACCAATAAAAACCTACATGTTGATAACAAATAATATGTATATGCTTTATAGTTACAAGTAAAGGAATCGTGTATCATTAGCACGAAATATTTTTGCAGTCATTTATTTTTCAACATCATATTTCTTGAAATTGAATGGAAAAAATGTTTTTGCAGGGAACTCTTGTAAAAGTATCAGATCTGAAATTCTTCTAAAGATTGGTCCTTTATAATTATGGAAACGAACATTTTTTAGCTCACCTGACCCAATGGATCAGTGTTAACCATTGTCATCATTTGGCGTCCATCGCGCGTCCGTCGTTCGTCCGTCCGTTCGTTAACTTTCCACATGTTCATTTCTCCTTTGAAATCACTGAAGCAAATTCAACCAAACTTTACAGGAATGATGTACTAAAGGTCTTTTACAAAGATTGCTCATTTTTGATCTGATTAAAACATGACGACCAGCGCAGAACTTAGATCTAACATTGGACCCTATGGGAAAAATCACGTCTTCATCTTCTTCTCTTAAACCACTGAAACAAATTCAAGCAAACTTTACAGGAATGATGTTAAAATCATGGCCTTCAGCGCAGAACTTTTTTGGATCCATTGTAAAATAACTTTTTATCTTCTCTTCAAAAAACCAATGAAGCAAATACAACCAAACTTTACAGGAAAAATGATCTATGCTTAATTCGTTCTGATCCGATAAAAAACATGGCCGCCAGCACGGACCATAGGTTAAACATTGGGCCGTATTGGAAAAACCAATTTTTTATATTCTTTTCTGAAACCGCTGAAGCAAATTCAACCAAACTTTACAGGAATAGTGGTCCCGTACAAAGATTGCTCATTTCGTTCCGATACGAAAAAAAACATGGCTGCCATGGCTGGAACATAGTTTAACATTGGACCTAATTGGAACTAGAGGCTCACATGAGCCTGTATCGCTCACCTGGTCACTGGTTTTATTCATTGTCACCTATAGACCACCCATTCAAACTATAAATCAGTCCAGCAGATGTTACATTTTCATTCTTGGATGAGGTACAAACTAAAAATCACAAACTTTGGAAGGGATCACCCAAAGACAATTGTAACCAAGTTTGGTTCCAATTGGCTCATTAGTTTCAGAGAAGAAGATCTTTGAAAGCATTTCAGATAGGGTCCTTATGTTAAACTATGTTCCAAGCAGGCGGCCATCCTGGATGAGGTAAGAACGTAAAAATCACAAACTTTAAAGGGGACCACCCAAGGACTATTGTGACCAAGTTTGGTTCAATTTGGCTTGGTAGTTTCAGAGTAGAAGATCTTTGGATGCATTTCCCATAGGGTCCCTATGTTAAACTATGTTCCCTGCTGGCGGCCATCTCGAATGAGGTATGAACATAAAAATCACAAACTTTGAAGGAAAACATCTAAAGACTATTGTAGCCAAGTTTGGTTTCAATTGGCTCAATGAGTTTAGAGGAGAAGACATTTGAATGCATTTCCCATAGGGTCCCTATGTTAAACTGTGTTCCACGCTGGCAGCCATCTTGGATGAGGTACAAATGCAAAAATCACAAACTTTAAAGGGGACCACCCAAGGACTATTGTGACAAAATTTGGTCCCCATTGGCTCAGTGGTTTCAGAGGAGAAGATCTTTGAATGCATTTCCCATAGGGTCCTATGTTAAACTATCTTCCCCGCTGGTGGCCATCTTGGATGAGATGCGAACCTGCTGGATATTTGTAGAAATTGTAGTTCTGGAAAACCTCAACACTTTTGCAATTCACATTTAACCTTTATCTCAAACAGTTTTTGAAATGAAAGTAAAAACGTTCAAAAATTGTGAAAATTCAAAGAAAAAGCGACAATAACTCCTATTTGGGTTGTCAGATTTTCTTCAAAATTGCAGGACATGTAGATCTTACTATGCTGACCATTTTTGTTTCACAAACTTTACTTCTATCTTCTATCAATTTCAATATATAAGACCAGAAGTAACGAAAAACTGAAAATTTTACGGAAAAGGGGCAATAACTCCAAGACGGGTAGACGGATATTCTCCAAAATTGCAGGGCAGGTAGATCTCATCATGCTGATCATTTTTACTTCATGTCAGAATTTTGATATCTGTAATGGTTTTCGAGTAATTTGCAAAAAACAGCAATTTACCCCTATGTTCTATTTTTAGTAACAGCGGCCATGTTGTTTGGTCTACAGACATAAAAATCATAAATTTGAAAGAGCATACCCTGGTGATGATTCAGGCTAAGTTTAGTTAGTATTGGCCCAGTAGTTTCAGAGGAGAAGATCTTTGAATAAAAGTTAACGGATGGACGGACGGACGGACGACGGACGCCGAGTGATGGCAAAAGCTCACATGGCCTTTGGCCAGGTGAGCTAAAAATCACATTTCCGTCTTCTCTTCTGAAACCGCTGAAACAAATTCAACCAGACTTTACAGGAATGTTATAGGAAGGATATTTCATTTCATTTCAATCGAACAAAAAAAAGATGGTTTCCAGCGTGGAACTTAGGTTCAACATTGGACCCTAAGGAAAAATCACGTTTTCATCTTCCCCTCTGAAGCAACTGTAACACAATTAACCAAACTTCACAGGAATACTGTACTTGAGGTCATTTACAAAGATTGCTAAATTTGTTCCAATCTGGCCGCCAGTGCGGAACTTAAGTTTAACATCGAACCCTATAAGGAAACTCATATTTTCATCTTCTTCTCTGAAACCACTGAATTAAAACTAATCAAACTGCACAGGTCTTTAAAAACACTGGTCATTTTGTTCAGATCGGATACAAACATGGCCACCAGTGTGGAACATAATTTAAACTTGGACCCTATCGGAAAATTACACATTTCCGTCTTCTCTTCTGAAACCGCTGAAGCAAATTCAACCAAACTTTACAGGAATGATATATGGGGATATTTAATTTCATTCCAATTGAACATAAAAAAACATGGTTTCCAGAAACTTAGGTTCACAGTTCACATTCACAGTTACTTCGGTATTTAGTTATTCATCTTCTCCTCTGAATCAAATGAAGCAAATTCAACCAAACTGTACAGGAATGATGTGCGGAAGGCAGTTTACAAAAATTGCTCATTTCATTTTGATCCGACAAAAATATGGCAACCAGCACGGAGCATAATTTAAAATCTAAGCCTATAATTAAATTATCCATTGCATCATTTTTTTCTGAAACTATTCAAGCTAATTTAACTAATCTGTATTGGAATGATGTATAGAAGGTCCTTTGCAAAAATAACTTATTTCAAAAGGATCAGACATAAAAAAAACAGGTGCCAATGGAGAACATAGCTAAACATTATACCCCATTGGTAAAAAAAAAACATTAGTTTTGGTCATGCCTGTAAAAGAAGCAGTGTGTCAGGTGAGCGATACAGGCTCAGTCTCTGAGCCTGTAGTTTATTTTTTAATGCAAACATACATGACCCATTCATATTTTGACAACAAACCTTTCGAGAGGTGTGTGTTCTATATACATTTCAGTAATTCTGTACTTGCTGTTGGGAAATGCACTATCATACTTCCAAATGTTGGCTTTTTATTTTCTTAAGTAAAACTGTTCTGACTGTTCCGTGTCCTGATCAACAGCTGAACTGATAAAGACGTGACGTTCTTTGTAGATAAAGAGTCTCTGTTAAAGTATAGGACAAAACAGACTTCTTATGTTTCCAACCCATTACAACAGAAATTGACTGAAATCTGATTATGTATATATAATACAAATCAATACACATAGATTTTATCAAGTAAATTCATCATCTTCAATAACCAGATAAGGGCCAATGCATGTAATAATCAACATGGCCTCTACATTGCTCTTCGATTAAATCAAGATTTGACATTTGAGGATATCTAGTCTATAAAAAAGAAGTAGGGATAATAAGATTTTTTTTTGTTCAAATTTATTACTTTTGTTTTATGGAAAATAATTTCATGTACAACCACAGTTTTATGGCTTTTTTCATGATCTTTCTAGATAAAAGATTTTACTGAAATATAAAAGGTATAATACTTAAATCTGTTTGAAAATGAGTTAATTTCACCGAGAAAAAAACCGAAGAGATATAAAATGAAACATGTGTGGTTGCCGAAAAGTACAAAAGTGCTTTATCTTATTCAGATCAATAAGAAAATATCAAGTTACTGTGAATTTAGTTTCATACAATAGTATTAAATCTTCATACACTCTTGGTCATAGATATGAAATATTTATTGTTGAGAATGCCCGAGTTGTTTTCAACTTTAAAAATCGCCGAAATTACCACTTAAACCATTCTTGTATACGATGGGCATTGAAAATTGCATTTACGGAAAATATTTGTGCACCCAATATTTGATTAAAAAATGTCCCATTTCCACCAAAAAGTGGGTTTCAGAACGGGTTGAATCAGTGGTCTGACCGATTCGTAGTATCAGAGACTTTCGTACTTCATAGTTAGAACACAATGTTAAAATAAGAAATATTATACTTTTATCTGTGCACAATGCTGCCAAATTTTGGCTCAGAAAATACCAATATTCAATATTCAATATTTATGACTAAGTGCATATAGAGCAGATAACAGGAAACACTCATAATGGCTGAAAATTACAATCACATGCAACAATTTACCAGGGATCTGCACAAAAAAACAACTACAGAAAAAAAAAACAAACAAAGAAAAACAAATGTATACAAGGATAGGAACTCGGGATAGCCGGACTTGATACTGGCACTAGCAAGAGCTAACTAGCTAGCTGTATGGTTAAACCCGGTTATGGGTACCCAAACCCCAACTTGTCACAATTATCAATAAAGCTGTAATTATCCCTACCAATTTAGTAGAAATGATAACACATTAAATATCTTTGTCAAAGTTACTGGAGATCACCCTGTAACAAGTCATATCAGTTGTTACTAATTTTATAAACTGTAATTTCTGTTATTTGTTAAGAAAGTCGTAATAAAACAGGAGATGTTACTGAAAAAAACATTCTGAACTATGACAGCTTTTATTGCCTTTTCTGCGAAAAATTTGCACATTTTTTAGATAAAAGATTTTACTATAATACAATGTATAAATCATGTTAAAGCCCTGTCTCATAAAGTCTATGAACCATTGTTGCTAAACTTTGTGGTGAAACACAGCAGTATTAAGGACCCTTCTATATTTTTCTGAGGATACCAGACTCTCTGGGGATCGTAAAGAAGGCAAGAATTTCCCGTCCTACTCATTCCTCCCTTTTTCCAGTGTCAAGCAAATCTCGTGCTCCTGGTTCATTTCTCTTTCTTCTTCTTCTTATATATATTGTTTCATTGATTAATTTATTATTGTCTTAATATAGCCGAAATAGTGCTCACAAGACGTAAAAATCTTAGTAATCAATTAATATTTGGGAAAGGGATATACTTCAAAAATCATTTGACTTTCTTAAATATTAAAGAAACAATCTGTAACATTGTTACTTGTTTATTACGATTATTTATCAAAACTCTAGTTACAGCCGTTTCAGGTAGCAATGTTAAATCAAAGTTTTCAAACTTTTTACCTAAGTTAGCTAATCCTAAGGATGTGTATTGATATATATACAGTTAAATGTCTAAAAAAAAACAAGGCAAAATTTACACCTTGATGAAGAGATTAAAGTGCAGTACATCGTTTTTACTAAAGGTGAAAAATGTTATTGATACATGTATATAATGATAAAGGTTTCTGTCGATCGTTCTGTTTGTTGGTCACAATTTTATGCAGATTTTATAAGAAATAAAATTTTAATATTTGGTTGTAATCTTGTGGATTTACTAGATATTATTTGCCTCTCCTGATCTGTAGTGCTATTATTTATTGCTTAGAAGTAATCTTGACTACTCTAGAGTAAATACCACCACTGATTTCTAACATTTGAAAATATATTTCAATGAAACAAAATATGGTTATTGTTGAAGGCCTCATGGTGACTTCAAGATGAAGAACAACAATAAAAGCGTTGTTCCTTTGCTTGTTTTTTACCATGTATTTGTAGAGACTGTCTCATGTGCAGTTACTCCATATCCTTTTATTCACCATCGTGAATAATGATTTAATGAACATTTACAAATTATGGTTGTCTTATGATACAATCTGGAATAGTTTATAATTCGTCTGGAGGTGTTACTTATATGGTTGACCATTTAAAGTAATTTAAATGTGGTTTCTGATTGGATAGCTGGGTTTGTTATTCAAAGCAATACATATTCATATGTAAACCAAACAATGAACCAAACTTAGCAAGCAAGTTAGGTAATTTATGTGTCTCTGATCTGAATGATTTGAAAGACATCCATTAGTTAAGATAATAAGTGTAGTACATGTCTTAATCATACTTAAGCTTCACAATAATCCCTACAAATAGAAATGACTTATGCATTTGCGCATTTCGACAATTCATTGTACGATCTCCTACATGCACCACTAAACCCCTACCGAAACTCCTTTTTTTACTGTAGTTGATCTAAAAAGCTACGAGGGAGACCCTATTCTACGAGCAGCATGAATCAGCTGTTGATTCTTTAAAGTTGCAAAATTCTTCCAGAACAGCTCAGCCCAAACAGTCTCGCCTATTGTCGAAGCATTCAAACGTCTTTCTTCTCTTTCTACAATCCTGCAGCTGAACAAAAAATTAGTAATTTCCGACCTGGCACATCCATGCTACTGCACCAAAAACGGAGAATGTGCGTATTCTTTTGTGGCAATAGGAGAAGATCAATTCTATTTAGTTAAGAACCATACTGATTAAAATGGGAATAAAGGTGCTTGGGTTTTTTTTTATCGGCAACATTTCCGTTGAATTCTGAGGCTGTGTTTTGGGCAGATAATAGGGATTCCATAGGAGCAAATTGTTCGCCACGTTAAGCTGACCTTTTCCTTTAATCGTATGAAGCATAGCTTTTAAAAGGGCTCTTGCAACAGACACAGAAAAATACTAGCCTTGTCATATAATTGCAGCTTCAGATATGTAGACGACGTACTATTTCTACTCTTTTTACAACCCTTCAGTCAAAAACATTCAGTAATTTCCAACCTGGTACATCCATGCTACTGCATCAAATACGGAGAACGCAGTTATTCTTTTATGGCAATAGTAAAAAATAAAATCTATGTTTTAAAAACCATGCTGATAAAAATAGGAAATAAAGTGAAAATGGCGTACTATTGAATGTTGAAGCCTTGTTTTAACAGATAATAGGGACTCTTATTGGAACGAATCGTGTGCTACGTTAAGTTGAGTTTTTCCTTTATTCGTATTAAGCAAAGAATTAACAAGGGCTCATACAATAGAAATAAAAACAACTAGCCCAATCATATAAATTCGGCTTCAGATACTGTGAAATTACTGTTGTTCGAAGAATTCCAATTTTCGTGGATTTCATGGTTCGCTAAAACCACGAAATTTTGTTCTCAACGAAATATATTTTTTATTTTGAGTTTTAAGGAATAGAATAAGAAACCACGAATTTAAGTACCACGAAATAGCAATTTTTATTAAAACCATGAAAATTGTCCACGAATAAAAGTACTTCCACAGTATGTAGATGACGAGCTCTTTCTTAATAATACAAAATTTAAACACTATTTACATCGAATCTACCAAAGTGAGTTTGAAATAAAACTTCAACTGTGCTTAATAGTTTGACCTTTTGTTGAACATAGACATCTGAAGTCTAGGCTGTATGACAAACGTGATGGTTTTGACTTCCAAATTGTGAACTTGCCCATACTTAGCATCAATATACCTACCTTTAAAGAGTATGGAATGTATATTTTACAGTTGATTTTTTACTGTATTGCTTGTAGTTGATACAGTGACTTTGTGTGAATTACTGTGAATTAATTTTCTGCATATGCGCATTTCGTCATTTTATGTCTCTTCAGTGCAGATAAATTTAAAACGTTTAGAAGACCATAAACTCAAAGATGTTAAAACTGATATGGAACAAATAACCCAATATGATCAAAATTTAAAGCCAAAATCAGCTAAGGACAGAGCTTTGCATGAGGGAGATACTCCTTAGTTTTCGTTAGATTTTAATAATTTTAGATATTACAAGGTTCCAAATAGAATCGGCTTTCGGGTCAACACCAAAGTACTGACTACTGGGCTGGTGAATACCCTCGAGACTAACAGTCCACCAGCAGAGGCATCGACCCAGTGGTAACAAATAACAAAATACCGAAGTTACTGTGAATTTATTTTCTGCATATGCGCATTTCGACAACTGATGTCTCTTCAGTGCAAATAAAATCAAAACGTTTGCAAGACCATAAACTCAAAGATGTGAAAAGAGCAAAATCACTATCACAGAAACTGCTAAGTCACGGATTATATCGGCCATTGTAACCCCCATCCCGAAAGAAATTCTATAGATATGAAATGTTAGTTTAAGGACGAGCATTTTCAGCTAGATTCTCGTCTTCTCGGATTTGACATTACCACTTTTAACTTTACAATGGATTGACCCACTGACAGCGGAGAGTATGTGCTTTGGCGTTCTCGTTTTTGCCTTATCTTTGGACTTTGCCTAATCTAATTTCTAATTTCATGCCTTCTCCCTTCGGTATAGGGTAATAACAAAATTACCAAACAGAGTTGCAAAAAGCTTAAGTCCATGAGATAAAAAGACAAAAACAACGTCAGTAGAATACCGAAGGAACACAGCAAAACAAAGCAAATCAGGTTGAAACAACCTGAAAAATTGTCGACTGCAATGTTCTTGATTTGGTACAGGCATTTCAATAGGAATGGTGGATTAAACCGGTTGTATGGCATACCAAACCTTATCTTCCACTGCGGTAGTTTCCCCTAGCAACTAAACAGCAATTGTTATTAAAAGTGTTCTACTGCCGTTGTTTCCATAATAAAATGTTGCATCAGATTTTGTGTCTAAAATGAAAAGGGTGACTATATTATATGTTAGGTCTATAAACCACATAGGCCTTTTCGCACATTTTATCTGAAATTAACGAAATATTCATATATTTCCAAGGCGAAATTTCTAGCCATTCAAGCGGCTCATCCATGCTATCATCCATACAGAAAGTGACCCGGGATGTAACCCGATATAATGATGTAAGTTTCAAAGGTTATCAATATCATAGAACACATACATTTTTGAAATAAAAAGGATAACAGGAAACACTTATAAAGGATGATAAAATACTGTTAACTGCCACAATGTAGCATGGAACCGCACAAGAAAAAAACAAATACAAGACAAAAGACAAACATAAGCAATGTAAAGAACTCGGGACAGCCGAACTTGTTACTGGCAATAGCAAAAGCCAGCGGTAATAATAAACTGGTGTATAGGTACCCGAACCTCCCCTTCTTTGTCCCGTTTTCCTGTAGTATTATAAACATACGAATAAATGTTCGTGTCTTTATTTATATGAAACAAATTCTTTTCTGAAACAAAGTACACTGAGAAATAATAGTTCATTTTTAAAATTGTGTTTGCCCTAATGAGATCTAAAGGAACCAATGTTCAGTTAGTGCACGATTGTTTAGCAAAGAAATGTACGCTTTGTATTAAATTATTTATATACTTAGACAGCATAATCAGCAATAAATCAGTATTTGTCCATAATTTAAAGCGGATTTTCGTGGTATGAATACAGCTTTATGTAGAAGTATAATTAGTTTTCATCTCTGTACATGATAGAATTCATTGTCTTTGTAGATCATGTTCTAAATCTATACAAGACTGCGATGAAAGCCTTTATTACAAATTAATTAGATCTGTCTATACCTTGGCTTCTAATTACTATAGACAGTTATGTCGGCTACTTGTCGTAAAAGGTATGCGGAAAATAAACTACTTGTCCACTGATTGAGAGTTAGTCATTATAGTTTTTAGATCAATATGTTCTTAGGGACCGACAATTTAACCAGAAAACCAGAAAAGTGGTTATGTTTTTTTTTCTGGATAGAAATTTTGTTCACGTGTATCAACAAAATATTTTTTTCAAAATTAACATCATTTTTGGGGGCAGAAAGCCTCCTTCAGAAATTTTTTTCATCATTGTGGCAGCCAAAATATTTTTTCACGTAAAATCAGCTCCAAAATATTTTTTAGAAAAAAAAACCATAGCCCCCCCCCCCTTAAAGTTAAATAGTCGGTCCCTCATAGAATAGTGAACAAGTAAAGCATATCTGCTTCCTATTACTATTTGTGGGGGTTAACATCAAAGTTATATGCTTTCCCTAATGAACAAAAACGCCATTGGTCATTGCATGATGATTACCTCACGAAGGAAATTAATTAAATGTGATTTCTTACCCTCTTTATATATTTAATGGTGCACTGAGAGTTGTTCCATAATTATTGTGAAAAGTTTGCAGGTATTCTACCGTCGCTGAAAGTTTCATGCTACTACGTGTCCGGATAAAGTGTTTACTTTCGACGTTTGCGCAGACCATAACTCGCATTCAAAATCAATTATTCTTTATAGTGTGACGTAGTCACCTCACGTGTGCCATAACAATGAAAGAATGAATAACAAGCACGTTTATTTCTATTCACAAGTGACAGGCATCGATGGTTAAAAAAAGAATGAACTTTCTACAGTCCCTCTACAAAAGAATATGCACACCCTTTTGATTTTTATCGCCGTCACCGTGCGGGGGGGGAGGGGGGATGCCGAAAAAATTCTAGGATCGGAAATGTATTGCAAAAAAAATAACCAGGATGACTTATATCAACCAAACTCTTATTGACAGACAAAAAAGAAGGATTGCTTAATTCCAGAGAGGCGGGTATAACCCCCTTCCCTCTTGAGTGTAGCCAATCCCCAAAATTTAAGATGAAGAACATAGTTCATTTTTTTTATTTCTTTTTTTTTTAATTTGAACAAAAAGTACTAAATTCTTCGACTCAAGTGGTCAAGTCCAAAGTACGCCCCCAAACAAGACCAAAATCCAGGAACCAAAAAAAGGGGGGTTATCCTCAGAGAGAAAAAAATAGTCAGCATCTTTACACTATAGGTATTAAAATGTAAACATTTGCCATATATCTCCTTTGATTATTGTCAAGTGCATAAAAGGTCGATTGACGTGGTACTTCCTAATATGCCTCTGTATTTCATTTTTGTAATAAACATTCATGTTTGCAATAAAGATATACTTTGAAAAAAAAAACACAATAGCCTCATCAGTCATACACTTAAAATTGTGCGTTAATGCTGTCCCCTTTATTTTGGTTTGCATGGTGTTTTGTATGTGTTCCCCTTTTTCTATACTCGTGCAAGCTTATGTTATATTTACAGTAGAACTTTGATGGCTCGAACTGCAATAATTCGAACACCATGGATGTCTTGCGCCCTCTTTCTGGTCCCTTTGTTCAATTTTAAACAGTTCGACCTCGATAGCTCGAACACCCCTCTAACTCGAACTGTTTTCATCGGTCCCTTGGGTGTTCGAGCCATCGAAGTTCAACTGTATTTCAGGAAATAATTAGATATTATTGCATGAAGGGAAAAGGTTTCGGATTCAAATTGTATTGTTGAGAATAATTGTTGTGTAGTTTAATTTTACAAAGATTTAAACAATCCTAGTACAAAAATGATACTGGTCCCTGAACGATTATCGTCTATACAAATATCAGTTTCATTCGATAAAAATAACTTCAACAAATAGATTTTTTTTTCTTTGTAGAATCACTACCTGCTCGATTTTTGATATAGCTTTCCGTACTTACATGTGTACATGTTCTTTGTATTTTTATGAATTTACGTTTTTATTTATTTTCCTACACCAAAAAATATTCCAAAAATATTAAAACAGTATTGAAACAGGGGTTTTTCCGGTATGATATCGTCTAAAATCAATGAACAAAGCAATGATCTTTCTTTTCTTTTCTTTTCGTGAAATTGAGACCCCTAATGGTTTCTATGTTTTCTATGTTTTTTTTAAATCTAAAGAGCCATTACATTCAACGTGCAAGATGTAATATGTGCATCCCTATTTCGAATTTCTACACATCCGTCAATGCAGTATGTAATCAATCTTGCACATTCGTTTTTTAATACATGTAGATTTTAAGAACAGCCATGGTACTCTTGTTAATGCACGTGCATTGCTCGTTACTCTTAAAACGTGATAAATTGTGTTTGAAAGCAACCAATGGTATTTGTAGTCGTGACGTGAAAATGACTGATCGTTGATGCGCATTCTGGAGTGCGCAATCGTCCAAAGTAAACACAGATTCCAGACCGTTTCATTGTCTGTTCATATCGTCACACTTGATAAATTGATTATAAACTGAATATTTATTCGATTGGGTTTGAATGCTGTTTTTTTTAGTTAAGTGTAAGATCTGTACTGTTCATTATAAATTTCTGTTTACGTAAGTTTGGAAGTTCTAGATCTAATAACAGTATACTTGGAAATTCCTTATACTGTCAATTCGGAGTTTTTTTGTGTCAGTGTAGGGATAATGCTTTTCTGTCAAATACGGAGTGTCTTTTCTACTCCAGTTGGACTTACTATCAGTTTGAGTTTTTTGTCAGTTTGTAATTCTGTGTTCTGTCATGTGGGAGATCTGTTAACATTAGCTTAGGATTTCCGGTTTTTTTCTTCAGTCTGTCGTTATTTATTGTATCTTTATTTTCATATTAAGTTATTAATTTCGATCTGCAATCTGGTTTAAAATCTATAGGAAGCGTAATCATGGTTATATACACAAGCTGCCTCGCTACAATTTTCAGTCTGAACATCAAATATTCATGCTTTGACTGTCTGTTGACCTCAACTTGACCACTGTGAATTGAAATACAGTTTTGAAATATATCCAGAAATACTTATCTTTACAAACTATCTATAATAAATCATCGACTTCGGTTGTATTAATATGTTTCTGTCTTTTCAAACGAATGAATAATCTTCTAATTGCAAAATTATTTAATATTCTGGATGAATCTCAAGGCAACAATAATACAAAATCAATCTTTCAATGAAAGCTCTTGTATTGCTGAAAAGGGGAAATGAATGCCTTATTGCTGGTAAGGTTTGACAGAATTGGATTCATGATCCTTGTGATGTTGTATAAATTAATAAATATAGTAAGTGAGAACCGAACCGTCAGTTCAAAAACAATAATTCAAAAAAAA
>MJUU01049546.1:43718-67786 GCA_002080025.1 Modiolus philippinarum
GCCTGGGTCATTACCAGGCTATGTAGTTTAAAAAATATGTTCGGTTAGTTCGAGGACCAAACAACATGGCTGCTGTTACTAAAAATAGAACATAGGGGTAAATTGCTGTTTTTGGCAAATAACTCAAAAACCGTTGCAGATATCAAAATCTGACATGGGGTAAATTTGTCCAGAATGACGAGATCTATCTGCCCCGCAATTTTGAAGAAATTCGGAAAACCCGTCTCAGAGTTTCAGCCCTTTTTCCGTAAAATTTTCAAAATTTATGCATTTTTTTATTTTTTATTTCAAAAACTGTAACAGATAGAGGTAAAGTGTAAATTGCAAAAATGTTCAGCATACCAAGATTTACATACTCTGAAATTTTGAAGAAAATTCAACTGCCTGTGTTGTAGTTATTGACTCTTTTTCACCAAAAAAAATTTTTTTTTAAATGCCATATAGTTATGAGTTATTTCCCTTAAAATTCTGTGTTCAAATCTTTGGTTTACTTTTCTCTTTTAAGTTTAAGAGAAATTCCCTGCTATCACTTTATTAAAAATAATTATTTGTTGCATAATCAAGAGCAAAAAAGTGTTTTTGTACAATTTTTTACATTTTTTTTGCAAAAATACTTATTTCACAAATTAATAACTATTGTATATAGTTGTATATTGTATTTTGTTGTAAATCTTATTTGCTCACCATGCAAATATCTCTCCCAGATAAAAATTGAAACAGCATCTGAACTTCAATGTCTGCATAACTGTATAACTGACCTGCATGGCTATGCCATGGTGATCTTCTTGCCAGAACTGCGTCAGAGGTCCGTCCGTCGTTAACTTTTCATTCAAACATTTTACACACATACTGGCCTCTCACTGATACTGCCGATGTCTACTGAAATACATGATGATTCTTTACCAAACCCATTGGGAGTTTTGAATTTGATTTTCCTTCCGTAGTGCGACAGTGTTTTACCAGCAGACTAGGCTCCTTGAGCTAGCCGGCAGTTTAGCGGCGAGCACTCTTTGACCCATCTTTCAAAATTACGTTTTTCCCCCATTTTTCCTTTCTAGATTGCGGTCATGGAGTTAGTAGTCTACCTGTATGGGTTTTATACGTATGTTTATTCTACTATAGGGAAACGGGACAGAGAAAGGGGAGGTTTGGGTACCCATAAACCGGTTTAACCCTACCGCTGGCTTTTGCTAGTGCCGGTACCAAGTCCGACTGTCCCGAGTTCCTATCGTTGTTTATGTTTTTTGTGGGTTTTTTCTTGTGCAATTGCTATTTACTTTCTGGCATGTGGCTATGTTTTTCGGCCATTGTAGTTGTTTCCTGTTACCTTTTTTATTCCATCTTCTTATCTTCTCTGAAACAGCTTGGGCCAATTGGAACCAAACTTGGGCACAATGGTCCTTAGGTGGCCCCTTTTAAAAAAAATGTCTGGCAAGTCCGTATCATATCCAAGATGGCCGCCAGCAGGGAACGTGGTTTAACATCGGACCCTATGGGAAAGCATTCAAAGATCCTCTCTGAAACCACTGCGCCAATTGGAACCAAACTTGGTCACAATAGTTCTTCGGTGGTCCCCTTTAAAAATTTTGCCCGGAAAGTCTGCACGGCATCCAAGATGGCCGCCAGCGGGGAACTTTGTCCAAAATTGGACAATATTGCAAAAATCTTCTCTGAAAATACTGGGCCAATTGGAACCAAACTTAGTCACAATGGTCCTTACGTGGCCCCTTTTAAAATGTGTTCAGCAAGTCCACATCATATCTTAGATGGCTGCCAGGAGGGAACATGTTTTTAACATTGGACCCTATAGGGAAACATATTCAAAGATCTTCTCCTCTGAAAGTACATGGCCAATTGGAATTATACTTAGTCACAATGGTCCTTACTTGGTCCCCTTCATAAAATGTGTCTGGCATTTCCGCATAGCATCCAAGATGGCAGTCAGCAGGGAACATTGTTTAACCTTGGACCCCATGGGAAATCATTTAAAGATCTCCTCTGAAAATACTTTGCCAATTGGAACCAAAGTGAGGCACAATGATCCTAACATGGTCTTCTTCAAGAAAAGTGACAGTTGGTCTACACCCCATCAAAAATAGCTGCCTGTGGGGAACAAAGTTTAATTTGGGATCATATAACATCAGCAAACTTCAAAATAAAACCCTTTAACAGTCAATAAACAAAATTTGAAAATGAGAACCTTAAACGCTGTGATAATTTTGACTTATTGTGTCAGCCATGACCCAGGTGAGCGATACAGGCTCTTGAGAGCCTCTTGTATAACATTTTCGTTACAAAAACGTGAGCTAAAACACATGAGCTTAAAATTTGTTGCTGGATTTACAGAACACAGAAATTATTCAGGGGAGATAATTTGATGAAATATTTTAACAAAGATATCACTAGAGAAATTAATATTTTTCAATTTTTCTTTCTTATTTCAACGGTGACCCATAATTTTTATTTTTTTTATATGTTAACTTCATAATGATAATTAAACACATACAAAGTATGAACAAAATAGAAAAGCCAACATCATCTAAGGACAGGGTTATGCAAAAGTAGATTTATGCCACTAAAAATGCGAAATTTGCATCGTCTAGATTTGTCTGTTGTCTAACTGGAAGTTGGCTTACAGCGTCCTACAATCTTTGAAAGACAACTTTTTGAATGTTAACTTCTCTTCTGTTCAACACAACAATTCGCCAAACACGTCGTTTAAATTGTTGGTCATACTGGCTACCCATTTTGTTAATTGCATTCTAGCCAATATGTGTTGTGATTGGTTTATCCATCGGCATTGTCGCGATTCATTTCGTTGTAGAGAGAAAGCATTAAAGTTTGCATATCATAGGTTTTAGTGTAATATTGATTTAATCATATAAATTCTTCGATATTTCAAAAAGTGCACAGTTTCTTTTGTCCACGAGTATATATAAATTATTTTGTAAACTTAACAGCCTGTGATGAAAATATCAGTCATTGTGAGTTTTTTAGTTGTCCTTTGTTTTTAGATTTGATGCCAAGAAGTTGAAGACTTAAAGGATAGAATAAATTTAAGTTCAAGTATAACTATTTAATTTAAGTTAATTTAAGTTCAAGTATAGCTAAGTATTTTAAAAATACAGAATTTTTTCGAAAGGATATGGAGTAAATTAACATGAGACCATAACACATATGTTCAATCCAACTGAAATTAATTTTAATGAGCTGTATGGCCACTTCGGGAATTCATTCCTCATTAGCAACACTAGAACCCAAACATAAGAAATTCAGGATTTCAAAAATGCTTTTAATGCAATAAATCCTTTTATATTTTTTTTCATATTTCCGATTGTGAGAAACGAAAACCAGATTAATACTGTCTTCGATTTTTGATTTTGAAATGTCCCCTTTAACCTGTTTGTTTCGTTATTCGTTTGCTTATGTAAGTCAATTTTAATAAATATCATTTTTGTAAGATTGTTACAACGTTTCAGCCTGTTTCGACACTAGCAGTGTATTTAAGTATAGAACAAAAAAGAAATGGTATAGTTGGCCTTGATTAAAAGGTAAAAACCACAAAATGTATAAATTAAAAAACACATAAAAATGACAAATTTCCATTTTTGTCATTTTTATGTGTTTTTTTAATTTGTACATTTTGTGTTTTTTACCTTTTAATCGTGGCCAACTATACCATTTTATTTTGTTCAATAGTTAACTTGTGGTCATCGCACAACATATTTATATTTTTATATTTCAGTATAGTTTCATTTTATGTCGTGCAAATCAAACATTCAACTGAAAAGTCCAAAATTTTTTAAGGCGTTTTGCTCAATATATATATGCTTACAGTGGCTCTTAAAATGATGATTTGACCAATGAAAGAAATGTATGAAGTTGGGCAAGTATTCAAATAAATCAAAATATCAAAGTGATTTTCCCAAGCATTAACTAATGAAAAATATGGAAAACGTTTTCTCCATTTTTCGATATATAACAAGTCATTTTATTTTCCCAAACAGGGATTATAAAAATTACCGTAGAAATTTTATTTACGGTCTACTTATTACAATATTACAATATAAAATGCTTCAAAGCCTGCAATGATTTGGTCTTTGGTCTTGATTTTTTAGGTGGCGCCTTGACTTAAAATATCAATACATTTAATTATAATTATTTAACCTTTAGGTCTTTCTTTTGTATATCAAAGCCACTTTATAAACGGTTGCAGTGTTAAATCTTAAATTTGACTGAAAATGTCAAAAACAAAGTACATTGACAACGTCACTTAATAAACTTCAACTCTGAAAAGTCTTCAGTTGAAATATCCGAACAGAAAATACTTAAACCATGCCATTGCAGTTCAACCAATTGATTTAAACACTAAATGAACTCAGATGAACAAATTATTTTCAATACAGTAGAGGCTGACAGTTTTCCTTACTTTGCTTAATAGACTCATTAACTTTGTCTCGAAATGACAACAATATTGTGTAATAAATTCCCTCTTTCATGCTGTAAGAGGAGTTGTAGATTTCATTATTAACAGTAGACTTGGAATTTTGGTTTTCTGTTCTGCGATAAATAAGATTCAATAGAGTTATTTCTCAAGCAGACTGTATTTAGTTACTAGTAATGTTGATTCTTATTTGCTTAATATGTTTAGACATAAACTTAATTTTCATTGTATATATTTATGACGCAATGCGAAAATACTTTTGAGACACTTAAATTTTTTTTCATACTGAAATAAGTGAGTAATGCTTGTCATATAGCTGGAATAAAATAAGAGTTGAAGTTGAAAAATGGACAAAAAGGAGACCAACTATATCAATACACCCTGTAAACGAAGTTTAGTTTGTATTTAGGAATCATCTAGTGTCCCTGTCTATAAGTTTGTCCATCTTTTTTTAAAGCGCAACTCCTCTAAAACCACTGGATGTTGAAAAACTTTACACAAAAACCGAAACAAGGAAAAAAAATCTCTGACTTTCCATTTATCTCTTCCTACACCTAAACCCTGTAAGCACAACTATCTTAAGCCAATGGAAGGAATTTAATAAAGCTTTATACAAAGGGAGAACATTAAATGATGATGTGCATTAAGGAATGCAATCACATGTTTTGTCCAAAACAAGGAAGAAAAAAATTACTTTAACTTTTCATTGATTCCTCCTACACTTATTACGTCGTAAGTGCTACCTCTCTCAGTTCACTTTGAAGATTTTAATCAAACTTTACATAAAGGGAAACACTTAATGACGATACGCATAAAGGAATATAATTATTGTACTAATTGGGACGGGGGATTAATTTGACTTTGAATTTTTATTTATTCTTTTGCACAGATTTATTCTTTAGCTCAATTCCTCTTCAACCAGTTAAACGATGTTGATGAATTTTACACAAAGGAAGGACTCTATATGAATATCTTTATGAAGGAGTATAAGTATTGTTTGCCACCATCAAGGGAAAATAATTTTACTCTGATATTTCTTGGACTTATTCAACGGGTATAAATTTTGAAATAAATTTGTAGGAGGGAAATATTTATTTGTGCACCAATCCAAGTGCAAATTATTTACAAATATTTAATGCATGTATACTCTTGTTAAGTTCACTTATTCATTGTCGACTTCACTTGCGATACATGTCTCGCTTTGTGGACGGGTGTAGAAAAAAAGTAGAAAACTATTCAAGATATATTTTATATTACGAATTTTATGCATTGAAGAATACTCAATTCTAAAATAGCCTTTAAAACGTACTATATAAGACTTCTGAAACTTCTCTTTACATGTTTTTATCATTAGATTGGTTTTTTGGTCGTTTACGAAGCACTAACATATGTATGCTGCAGTGTTCCAACAATATAAAGAAAGATTAACTAACTCAAAATACACACCTCTATAGGCAAGGACATTGCTTTGATTTTTATTCATTTTAGAATAATTATACTATAACCTGAAATCCCGTATTTCTCCATGTTGAATTCAGTGTACGTTCATGGAGATGAAGAACACTTATTAAAGCCTTGTTCCATTAAGTTAGTTTTACCATGTTTTTGAAGGAATTTTGTCCAATGTTTATTTACTCCATAACTCTGTTTCTTCATTCTCATTTAGTAACATGGTAAAAAACAATACATTATCGTTTTAACTCATTATATGACAAACGTTCTGTTTCGTTTGAGGATAATAATACGCCAATGTCCCAATTGGGGTATTTTCTGATTTTTTCACAAGAAATCCACTAGAAGATAAATCTGTACTTGATCAGCCTATCATCAGTTTTTTTCTATGAAATTAAGATATCCACCGTTTAAGCGTTTGTACTTTTCAATCGTTTTGGTATTGCAAGTTCAAATAATGATATTTGTGGTTAATGTTTCATCTTTAGAAAATGTAAAGCTTATGATGGTCCAAGTTTTTTATATATCGTCCAAAAGAAAAATAATCCACTCTCATTCTCGAAACAACTCCAGGAGAAGCTGAAAGTGTTCATCATGTGACTTTTGGGTACCAAATGCTTGACCTTAATAATATGACTGTTGTCATGAATGGAGCGGAGCATGATTTTAATTCGATAGACTTGACATCTTCTTGATGCCTATCTGATGATCTATTTGCCTATTTTAAGTGCTCCGTAATGTTATGCTTGTCCACTTCCGTACACAGCTCCTGTTTACCTGACAGTGTCAATCCAGGTGATAGTCAACACCTTGTTGAGTCACCTATTATTGAAATTCCATCCTTTTGTTGAACCATTTATACATGTAATATTACTAGTTTCCAAATACAACCATTTTTGTGGCAGGATTGATATATACAATGAGTTTAGCTGTAGTTGATGAATAATTTAGATTTTTTTTTTGTATGTTACAAAAAGTAATTGTTGCTCCAAAGTTTTTTCATATATTTTCTACTATTTATTAAATAAAAGGCAGACAATAACACGAGATTTATTGCCTACATACTACTAACTGGGCGATTAAAAGTCTAATAAATTCTTCATTAATTTGCTTATTACGCAGTGTGATACAAGTAATTACCTTTTCTGTTGTTATCTTAGGAGTTAGTGTCATGTCATCAATATTTCAGGAATTTTCGATCAATAGGCCATTTTTTTTTCTTTTGATAATCTTTTCGTAGACACAAATCGTAAAAATTTTGTTTCTGCAGATCGCCATTTTGACAACTTATATCTGTTCAGGGTTTTTCCTTGTATAATTAGATACAGGTGAATAGCAAAGATCGTTTTCTTAATATGCATTATAAGAGGATTACAATTATAAACCCGTTATCAGTGTTATAAGAGCTATGGATGTAGTAAGACGTGGATAAAAGATGCAGAAGGATTATCGGATTTGTCAGTTTTATCCTTTTGTTCCGAGAAAAATAAAAAATACCGAAGCTAGCGTAAATTTTTTTTTGCTGAAGATGGTAATTTTGACAACTTTTTCTTAACATAGCAGATAAATTCTTAAACATTATTTCAGTAGATTGTAGACATTCTTTTCGTATGAAAATCACCCAAATGTTCTAGTTATAAGGTTATGCAAAATGCATGTAATTATCTTAAAACCGGGCTATAACGCAAAAGTGTTTGAATAACAAAACCGAAGTTACTGCAAATTTACTTTCTGCATATCGCAATTTCGACAACTTATTTATCTTCAGTACAGATAAAATCTAAAAAAGCATTCAAAATCCAGCTCGAGAGGTGTATTAATGCTCATAGGGAACGAAACAATCAAAGGGGTCTAAATAGAAAGCCAAATTCAGCTAAGGACAGAGCTTTGCATTAGGGAAATAGTCCTTAGTTTTAAACAAAATTTCTAATTTAGATATTACAAGTTTCCAAAAAATCGGTTTTCGGGCAAGTACCGAAGTACTGGACTAATTGGCCGTTGAATACCCACGGGGTCTAACAGTCCACCAGCAATAGACGACTTTCCAGAAGTTGAATTTTCCCGGAAGATTTTAACCTCACAATATAGAATTTCCAACGTCACAATGTTAAGTGACGCAATTTGCGCCGATTGACCCCAGGTAACCGGCGCAATTCATTCATAAAAAGAAGTAAGAAAGTGGTCTATGACATCGACCCAGTGGGAATGAATAACAAAATACCGAAGTTACTGTAAGATTACTTTCTGCATATCGTCTGTCCTTACCTAATTTTGGCTTTTCTATTTAGGTCTAATTGGTCATTTGTTCTCTATCAGTTTTCACACGTATTTCGATTTTTGGACTTCCAAAACTTTTGAGTTTATCTGCACTGAAGAGACATAAGTTGTCGAAATGAGATTATGCAGAATCTAAATTAACAGTAACTTCGGTATCTTGTTTATTTAGACAACTTATGATCAATGCATATAAAATTATATCATTGGAAACTCAGATCAAAAGTATAAAAGCACAAAACAATCAAAAGGATCTAGATAGAAAGCAAAACTCGGCTAAGGTCAGAGCTTTGCATAAGGAGGTATTCCTTTAGGTTGAAACCAAATTTCTAATTTAGATATTTCTTTCCAAAAAATCGGGTTTTGGGTCAGCACGAAGTACTTGACTACTGGGCTGGTAAAATCAGTCGTTCATTTACGATAACGTGTTATTTATTACCACTGGGCCGATGCTTCTGCTGGTGGATTGTTAGTCCCCGAGGGGTTTCACCAACCCAGTAGCCAGTATTTCGGCGCTGGCCCCAAAACCGATTTCATTGAAAACTTGCAATATATTAATTTATGAAAATTTGGCCAAAACTAAGGAGTATCTGCTTAGTTTATAGCTTCTTCCTAGCTGATTTTGGCTTTTCTTTTTAGATCTTTTGGTAATTTGTTCTAGATCAGGTTTTACACATATTTCGGTCATGGATTTCCAAATGTTTTTATTTGATATGTACTGATGAGACATAAGTTGTCGAAATGTACATATGCAGAAACTAAATTCACAACTTCACTTTCCTTAGCATCCATGTTAAATCGTAGACACCTTACTAAATATGCAGGGAACGTTGCTGTACTGCTTAAAAGGTTACTGGTGTGTAAATGTATTTTTACATGGTAAAAATAATGATTGGAGGTCTTTACAATATTGAAATCTTTGTAGATATTTTCGAGAATCACAAGCATTTCCAAGTTGACATTAATTTGACTTTATTGGCAAAGGGGCAATGCGTTTTATAGAAATTTACTGTTTATCAAACTTCTAACCCCTTTAAAATACTGAGGGTTCATTCCGTGTATTGTACTCGGTGGATGGCTTTGGTATTGGATTTGGTCTCCTAATACCATATATTTGGTAATAATCACTTCTTGGTTTTTTTCTGGTGCAGATTGCTTGTAAATTGTGACATGTGATTGTAGTTCCTGGCCATTGTAGATGTTTGCTGTTATCCTGTTTTTGTAATTTGACTACTTTTGGACTATGGCTTTCCATATTATTTAAATCGATTGCTGCTGATGCGATGTTACTCCTTGGAACATGTGTACTGTTTATTATGCAACCTCGGTATTTTAGTATTTATTATGATTTCTGACCAAAACCTTCGGGAAGTTCTGAGTTTGATTTTTCTCTCGTAGTGCGACAGTGTTCATCCAGAAGACAGGGCTCCTTGAACTAGCCGACAGATAAGTGACGAACATCCCTTGACCTATTTTTCAAAATTATGTATCGTCTTTTTCTCTCCTTTCAACATTGTGGTCATGGAGTTAGTAGTCAACCTATATATTGTTCGTTTTTCTTATTTTTATAATAATATACCAAAAGGCGACAAATAAAAGGGGGTTGGGTACTCATAATCCCGTTTAACCCTACCACTAGCTTTCTTGGTGCCGGTAACAAGTCTGGCTGTTTCGAGCTTGTCTAGTTATTTACATTTGTCTTTTGTCTTATTTGTGTTTTTCCTATGTAGTTCGAGATTGTGTATCATAGCATCTAATTGTAATTTTCAGCCATTGTGGATGTTTCCTGTTATACTTTTTATAACAGTAATTGAATTTGAGTCGAAGCTCAGTTTGCACAAAGAACATTGTTGCCAGAATTGATGAATTTAATCTAAAACAAACGCTTTTGATTTGTATTAATAACAAAATACCGAGGTTACTGTGAATTTTGTTTCTGTATATGCGCATTTCGACAACTTATTTCTCTTCAGTGTAGGTGAAATCTAAACATTTGGAAGTCCATAAACGAAATGTATGTAAAAACTGATAGAAAACAAATAACCAATAAGATCGAACTAGAAAAGCCAAAATGAGCTAAGGACAGAGCCATGCAAGAGCTATAATAAAGATAAAAATATATGTTGCGAGACAGCTTAATGTCATATAAATTAGACAAAATAAGAATGTTAGTATAGCTGTCGTGCATGGAGATCAACAAAATTAAACTATAAAACTATGAAATAAAACTAAAATCTAAAAAATCTATGTACAAGATAGAAAAGGCCCAACTTTTTGGAGTTAACTCCTTTTGCGAGGGTGAAAAAAAAAAGAATCACCGTGGACAAAGACACGCGTCACTAATCATCAGTTACTTGTATTAGACTTTTTCGAAAACTCAATTTACATTAACTTTTAAGTTGACGGTGACAATTACAGGTAAATATACCTTAGGGTCATCTCTAAATATACAATGGTACTAAATACATCGTGTCAGTATATTCTACATATTAGTTGCGGAGGGGTGACGGGAGATCGGGAGAACGGGACATGAGAAAGAAGGTGTAATATTTCAGTGGAATGGTTTGACTAGCCTGAAATTAATAAAGAATCTTTAATTTATCAGCTGGTTGATATGACAGTTGTCAAAATTCAGACAGAAAATATCATAATTTGAATGTCGGAGTTCCTTTTGACTCCCCTTTCAGTATTTCTACCTTTATTTCGTCACATTCAAGTGTGTACGTAAAATTCTTTCCAAGTGCTAAACGTTGACTTCAATATTTTATTCACCGGAAATTTTTCACTTGTTTTACTTTCTTTCGTCTAATATTTTCGATCAGCTTTTTTTCGGAATTTAAAATCAAGAAATAATTTATATGTAGTTATGTGAAGGACACCCCATCATCTTCAACTTATTTATTTTTCAAGAAGTTTAAAACTAGTTTACGTTTTCTGCATTTACAACTTTTTAAAGGAAAGTTTCAACTAATAACGGAAGAAGTCACTTCTTTAAATATTCCGCTGGAATAACAAAAATTCGAATCCAACGATTAGGGCCAAATGGAGTACACTGAAAAGCGGCTACAAAACACAGAAATAAAGACACAACATGCAAAACCAAGGCACTCAAAGTGTCGCAACTCCAATGAAACTAAGAGTGCCATCCGGGTACTCCGGAAGTGTAAGCATGGAAATCAAAGAAAATCAACTAGTACACGAAACACATATACACATTGCAAATACAAATTTTATTGTCTTGTGTTTTATATTCGATTTTAATGGTTTATTTCAGTATTTTGTACATTGTGGCCCAAAGAATAATCCAGCCATTGTTAGTAGCCTTTCCCCTTGTAAGCATCGCCACAACCAGATGTTACTGGTTCTGTAAAAAGTTTTGTTTTTGTCATTATTGCCATTTTAAGGCCCACCTGAACCAATATTTGAACTCAGGTCTAGGATTAAGGACAACAATGTTTTTCGCATGTATTCTAGCCAACAACCGGGAAAATACCCGAAACCCTTTTACACATAGTATTACTTAGACAAATAGGAATTAATATTTTCCAGAGTAACACTGACAGGCCAAACAATTTTTTCACCGAGAAACAGAGTTATGTTGTATAATATGGCTAAGATCATACCCATGCTATCATATGCTATCCTTAATTTTGATGTAGGCGTTAGTCTAATATATGATGAATACACTGGTGTAGTCAAGTCTTTTCCCAACATTTTCACAATCTTTTACAATGCCATGGCAATTGGTTGATGGTATCTCAACCTAAATTGATCGGCCGCTATTAGAACCCCAGGAACTGTTTTCTTTTTCTGGACATCGCCATTTTGATGCTATTCATTCACAGGTTGTTATCGATAATTCAGGAAAAAAATGCTACATAGAATACATTTTTTGGCGGGGGCATCATGACGAATAACAATTTACGATGATGAGATCCTTTGGTAGGGAAACTGCATTTGACTTTCCAGAATGAATAGTTTCAATGGCGAGTTAAATATATCCTAACAGATATCCTTTTATGACGCCCTCTGTAATGTTATGTAAAATGTTTATGTCTGTATACCATTGTAACAACAAAGGTTATCAGAAATAAAAGCATATTTATATGCACGCCAACAGATACAGTGAAACCCCGCCAATCTTAAAGTGACGTGTACACAAATCAACAATTTGATCAAACAATATAGAATTACGGTTGAACATGCCATTGGATAACTGAAGAATTATTGTGTCATAGGAAGTCTTTGGAGACTTCGCAACGCTGTAAAATCTGTGCTGCTTTTGTATAAAGGCGTCCCAATTTGTTATTTGGATTAATAATTACATATTCTTCTTTTTCGCTACTCGCCTTTTCAAATTGTCATTGAGATGACCCCTTTAGTTTTATCTGTAAATGTAATCATAAATGTAAAAAATAAAAATTTTAAATTGTTTTCGAAAAAGCCTAATAAGAAGATCACAGACATGACCTACGTAGAACAAACTTTTAACGTTAGGTGTATATGTAGAAATTACAAATCAATTGATAAATAACCGAAAGACAAACAACTAATAATTAATGAACATTCAATCAATTTCTAATCTACGGTATTCTGTTTAACATCTATTCCCCTAGGACGTACTGTACCGAGGCGATGGATGATTCGCTGTTCAAGCATACGTCTATGATAACGACCTCCCTCCACTTTAGTTAGAACAGTGACCTGTAGATCATGTTGGCTATCTCCAGGAAGACAAAAATGATTGCCGACAACAATCGTTGGAGACAACAGAAGTGACGCGTGTCTTGGTCAACGGTGATGTCCTTCTTTTTTTCGCCCTCGCAAAAGGAGTTAACACCGAAAATTTGGGCCTTTTCTATCTTGTACATATATGTTTTAGATTTTAGTTTTATTTCATATTTTTAATTTGTTGTTCTCCATGCACGACAGCTATACTAACGTTCTTATTTTGTCTGACTTATATAATAAAAATAAACATTTTGTATTATTACAGTGCCAAATATTTTCGATACATTCAAATTAATGTAAATTCATTTTTTACACTAATGTCTAATCATATGAAATTATACGTAGCAAAAATACATTTCGCATTTATTTTTAATTTAAACTTACATTTTTTACCGAATTATTTATTTTTCGTTATATCGGTATATGTCCTGAAAACATCAGGGACCTGTTAAATTCTTCAATTCAACCTGGCAACCAAACTCATTTTTGAAGGCCTCATCGTGACTAATAGATGAAGAACAGCAACACATTATTAACATGTAGTTGACACTAAGAGTATTCGTTAGTTTGACTAAAATAGCCCCCATTGTATAATAAATATGATGTTTTAACAAGTAAAAAGGATAGTAAATTTCATTATTAACAGCAGACAACGATTAATGGTTTCATTTTAGCGTCAAATAAGATTTCAACCTCCCTCATATATGATTAATAAACATTAAAACCACTATTCAGTTTTTAATTGCCAACTTATTTCGAGTCTTTTTCACTTAGACATACAATTTTTGTGGTAGAATGGAAGTAAATGTGAAAAAAAAATCCCTATGGAGCGCTAATATAATTCTCGTTGATTATGTTACCTTTTCTGGGAATATATGATTATTTTCTAGTTTTATAATTGCATTTACTTTCGAAGTTTTAATTATTGTTCTTTAACTTGATATTTGATATCAATAATAACAAAATTACTGAATAGAGTTATCAAGAGCCGAAGTCAACCACAATGGTCTCAACAGTTAATGCAATACGGGACTTTCGAGATAGGAACTCTCGTGTAATTAAAGGCGGAAACAATCTCCTCAAATACCAGCGAGACCTTTATCTATTGAAATAAATATATACCACTTGAAAAAACAAAATATTTGTGAAATTGAAGAATACAGTGTTCCTACATGACAAGTCTTTAACTAAATTTAAATTGACGAAAACAATTCATCTGAAGCGCAGCCTGAAAATAAACCATCCTTAGCTCAACAGTGTTCATAAATTAGTGATTCCCTCTCAATGTATTGATGTATTGATTTTTTTTTCGTATAGTATCAGAAATTTATTCCGGTTTGAACACGAGTTAGAAGTCCCATATTGAAAGGTCGTAGACATTTAACAGAATATTAAGCCATATTATCAATCTACGTTCAATAAAAAGTTATTTTCGACCTCAGGCGAACTCCATGATTGAGAATCAATGTAACTGCCGGATATTGATTTCCTATCAGAGGCTTTTGTGAAATTATGTGTGTTAAAACATGATTTTTTATTCATAATAAAAAAAATGAGGGGTGTCATCGATCATTTTAGCGCAAAAATTTAAATGAAAATGAGGTATGAGTGTTTGCTCATAATTAAGTGTAACATATTGTGGGAGGCCTTGTGGTAACTTCAAGCCGCAGAGCAACAATAGATTTAAACGCGTTGTTCTATTGTTTGGATCTACCATTTATTTGAAAAGACTTTGTCTCATGTGTATGGACATTTACTCCATACCCAATCATTTTTCACTATCACCATTTACTAATTCGGTTAATATTAAGTATCGTCAAAAATTCCCAAAAAAAAAAAATTCTGACCATTTGTATTTAATAATGTCAATAACTCTTAATACAATTGCCATGTTTTTTTTCGTTTTATTGATTGTTTGTTTGTTTGGTTTGTTTTTTTTCTGTGGGGAGGGGGGGGGAGGTGGAGGGCAATAGATGTCAATGTACGAAAGAGTATTTTGTACAATAATTATGTTTTTACGTTTCCAAATTGAAAGAAGAAAATATGGTACAGTTAATGTATCGTTCTTAGACATATAGAATGTAAATTCCGCACCATACACTCATATTTGAAAGTTTTATTGATACTTTGATATGAATAACAATAAATAGTTGTTCCATTTGCTTAATCTTCCTTACTATTTGGGGAGATATTATGCATGTCAATTGACTCCATAACCCTCTACATCTTCATGCAATTGAACATTTCCATTCTTTATCAAAGAGACTTAATAAGTGAAAATTACTCTATTTTCATCATTTGTAGTCAGTACTTCGGTGCTGACATGAAACCGTTTTTTTTAAAGAATCTTGCAATATAAAATTTTAGAAAATTGTGCTTAAAACTAAAGTGTATTTTCCTATGACAGAGCTCTTTGCTTACCTAATTTTGATCTTTTTTTTTATCTCCACTAGATTTTACAAATTTTGCTTACGTTTTCCGATTTTTTTTTATGTGATCTGCACTGAAGAGCCATTAGTTGTCGAGATTACTATATGCAAATTCTAAATTTACAGTCATTTTGGTATTTTGTTATTTGCTTTTCTTTTGTTTGATTTCGGATATAACCAAGACAAGATATCCGTCAATTATTCATAAACTGAAGACTGTTTTTGGCTTTGATTTTTTTTTTACTTTTTGCAGGATTACATATTATCGATCCCTGCTTAAATTATCCAAATGAAGTCCGTGAATGAAGTATAGCTTTAGTATTATTTTTCGTTAAAGTATGTCTTGATAAATGATTTTCCTGTATTACGAATAAGAAAATTTGATTTAATATTTTTATCAATAAATTACATAATAATCTTAGTTTGTATCTCTGAAAATGCATTGAAAGATATTTTTTGCAGGTTGGGATCAGCCTTTTCTACATGGACTGATTCGGGAAATCCCAATTATCAAGATGAAAATTTATCAGGATCAGCAAAATAATTTATATCAAGATGATTACTGTGACTTTTAAAAAGCTGGAAATCCCCCCCTCCCCCTTTGTTTTGAATCGTTTTATAATACCATGTAAGGTTTTGCTATTGCGTTGCGCTATTCGTCCGTCGTCAGTTCATCAACAATTTCAAAATGTAAAAAATGGATAACAGGAAACACCTACAATGGCTGAAAATTTTAATTGCATTCCACAATCTGCTATGGAACTACACATGAAGAACTCGAATAAGACAAAATCTTCTTTAAATCTGCTGGGTCAATTGTTATCAACTTTGGCCTCAATCATAACTAGAAATGCAGTTTTATTTTTTTTTTATTCTCGGACCAAAACAACATGGCCGTTGTTACTAAGAATATAACATATGATTGAATTGTTGTTCGTTCAATTATTCAAACACCGTTACAGATATGAGAAAAAATACCTGACGAGATAAAAATGATAAACACGAAAAGATCTAACTGTCGGCAATTGTTAAGAAAGTACACAAAGTCTTTGGAGTTATTACCCTCTTTCTTTGTCCAAAGATTTACATTTTTTTTTGTAATATCTGTCTTATACCTTAAAAGCGGTGGAAAATAAGTTATTTTATCATAGTATTAAAGAAATGTTTGGCAAGTCAAGATTTACCTATGCTGCAATTTTGAAGAAAATGTGGCGAACCGTATAAGAGTTTTTCTAACTTTTTTGTTGAATGTTCATGTTTTTTATGCTTTTTTATTATATTTTCAAAACTTTTTTCAGATAGATGTAAGTTTGATTAGCAAAAGTGTTCAGCTTTCAAAAACTACAATTTCAACAGATGTCCGACAGGTTTGCATATCATCCAAGTTGACCGGGAAGCAGAGTTTAACATAGGACCCTATCGGAAAACCTTGTAATTGTACATTCTTGAAATTATTTTAAACATCAAGTTGATATTAACTAGGCGTAGTAAAAACATGGTTATTTAACAAAATTAATTTAGTACCGATTACAATTTCAAGATGGCCTCTGCTGTAGAATTTAGTAAAGCCTTTTGTCATTACTTAACACTGTTTCATATATCATGTTGACTTTAACTAGGCACAGTAACATGATGGTCATCTTTCAAATTGTATATCTTAGTACCAATATCAAATCAAAATAAGCCTTTGCCGTTGATCATATTTTAACATGAGACCCTGTGAAAAAATGTTTTAAATTGCTCATTCTTGGAACCTGTTCAATACATGAAGTTGAATTTAACTATGTATAGTAACATTAAGGTAATTAAACAAATGTACAATTTTAGTATCGATCATAAATCCAAGGTTGCCACCAATACAGATCCCAAGGGGAAATTTTATACATTGCTTATTATTAAAACCGGTTTCATGTATCAAGTTCATATTCACTGGACATGTTAACTTGATTGTCATTTATATGGTCAAAATTTTCGGACAAAATATTAAGATTCAGGAGAAAAATGTTTTCTCATAATATTCACGTTCTTCGGAATAAACAGCAGCTAATGAAAAGGATCAGTCAACGCTACAATGTTGAATATTGTAACTACAAAAAAGAAGACCAAAAAATGCCCGATTTCACAGTTTCAGAGTCTTGTGAAAGTCAGAGAATTCTTTTGTCTTTCCAGCATATTTTAAGCGCAAAACATCTGTGAAAAGATGCATAATCTATCAATATTTCTACCATAATCCATTTCTTTACTAGTGCCTTTTTATTTTTAGATATAAAAAAGAAAGGAAATGGGATAAATCTCAAGGAGACAACATCCCATATCCAGGTTAAATCGACAAAAACAAAACATCTAGGGGTCACCATTATAATATTCAGAGTATATATATATATATATATCCATTATAATATACAAATTCTATATATCTTTTATTTCAAATATCCTGGAAGCATACGAGTAAAACGGCACAAGAAAATAACAATTTAAAAGCATCTTTAGTTTCCCATAACTTGTTATGTAGCATACCATGGAGACATCGAGTTTTGTCCTTTTGTGGCATGTTTGATATTTTGCTGATCTCCATTTGCAGGTTAATTGTTAATCTTCTCAACAGTTGTCATGTTGTGCATATTATAGTACACCTCCTATTAATTAATATATTGATGCTGTTAAGAGCAATGTCCGCTTTTATTTTTTATTCTGTTTTTCTGTGGGTTAGGACTTAAATCATGTGCGCTTTCAGGTATTAAGAGCTAGTACCGGTACCAAGTCCGGCTATCCCGAGTTCCTATCGTTGTCCATGTTTGTCTTTTGTCATTTTATTGCTTTTCTGGTGCGGTTCCCTGGTGTATTGTGACATGTGATTGTGGTTTTCGGCCTTTGTAGGTGTTTCCTGATATCTTTTCTACATTAATTTAGGCATTGATTTTGCGCTTTTAATCTCACTAGAACTTTTTAGAAGAAAGTTCCGTACTATGGGTTTATTATCGTTGAAACAAGCAATATGTATTCAGAGATGCCTTAAAAAGACACAGCAGAATTGCAAAGTATTAGAAGAATTACACGCAAAGTAGCTCGAACATCACGCTGTCATGTATTTCCGCTATCAAAAATATGCTGGAATACATCATGATTTTTGAAAAAAAAAATCCCATTTAAAAGTTAATTTTCAAAAAAGCACAATTAATAAGACTTCTCGTTTCATTTACTGTAATTTTAATACAAAGTTCATCCAACTTTAATTAACTATTTTAATTGAATAACTAAATACCGAAGTTATTGTGAATTTATTTTCTGCATATGCGCATTACGACAACTCATGTCTCTTCAGTGCAGATATTATTTTAATTAAAGGGAAGGGTATATTCTGTCTTGGGATTTTACACTTTTTCACTGACAAACACAAAGACGAATTAATTGTAAACGAACTCTGTTGTATTAAGGTCTTTCCCACTTTGGTGGAAAGACCTTTTTGTATTTCTTCTGATAATTTTTTTTTCTTTTTTTTCTTCCAACATTTGCAAAAAAGTCTCAAAAGATATCACTTTGATACTTGGTACCATTATTCAGAAATGGCCGGGCTTGACCAGACTGACCCTGTGAAGCCGATCTATTTTTAGTTGCATCACTAAACATGGTAAACCTTGTTAGCAGATGAACTCGGAAACCATAAAAGATAGCTGATGAAGTGTAATTAGAAAAATGTTCGTTAGGTCATGGCAAAAATTTGTTACATTTGGTCCGAAATTGTCCGATGGACCATTCTGGAGTTATGCCCCGGAAAATTTGATGCTTTTTTAACAATTATTTTCTCCCAAACCAGAAGTGATAGAGACATGAGACCTACACCATTTTTCTTGGTTCCCCACGGGCTATTTGAAAAGGTCAAGGTCAAAGGTCATCGGTGACCTTTATTTTGACCTCTAGACTTGTTAGCGGCTAAACTCGAAAACCGTAACATATAGCTGATTAAATGTAATGGAGAAAATGCGTGTCTTGTTGAGACCTACAATTTTTACATTGGGTTCAAAATCAATGGACCGACGGTTTTGGACCTATGTATAAATAAGGGGTTTTTGCCTATAGCTCAAATACCATTGAAGATACAAACGTATATTCATGCAAAAAATGTTCAGGTAGACTTGACCTTCAAAATGACGTCAAGTTCAAATGTCAAGGTCACATTGAAAAAAATGTAAAAAATGTATTTCACGTTAAAGAGTCTATAAATGTACATATTAAGCTTATGTTGGTTTTCCCTATGAATCAAAAATGAGAACATTCTGACGTAACTTTGGGAAAGACCTATCAATCGTTCTTCGAACGATTGACGTACTAGTTTTTTACTGTATTCGTAATTCTAACAACTTGACATAAGCCTAAAGAATACAATCTCATGATTGTTGTTTAGTGTTTAATGTCTAGAAAATGGGGGTTATGACAAAACAACCAAATTACCGAGTTGGTAAGAGCCAAAGTTCATGAGACAAAAAGACAAATCAGGTGGAAACCAGTGGAAAAATTGTTGACCGCAATGGTCCAGACTTGGTACAGGCATTTCAAAAGAAATTAAGAAAAAATGCATTGCCCAAAATCCATGGCAAATACTCAAACTAGAGTTGTCGTTGCAGTATTCGAAAAACTGGGATTGACCGCAGTTTCAAAGACATATAACTAATGAAAAACACATCGGTCGTTTATCTCCCTTGACAAAGTCAATTACAAAATACTGAAGTTGATGTAAATTTACTTTCTGCATATGGCCAATTAGACAATTTATGTCCTTTCAATGCAGATAAAATTGAAACTTTGGGAATCTAGAAATCAAAAATTGCATAAAGATGATAAAAAACATATAATAATACGGACATTAATTGAAAACAAAATCAGCTGAGGACAGAACTTTGCATGAGGGATATACTAGTTGGTTTTAACCTAAATTTTAAAAATAAGTTATTGTTAGTTTTCAGATTTAATTGGTTTTCGGGCCACATCCATATTACTGGATTGGTGAGTTTCCGTCGTAGAATAACAATCCACCAACAGAGACGACGGCCCAATGGTAATGCGGGTCTTTCACGATAGCAATTCTCGGGTAATAAAAGGCGGAAATGATCTCCTCAAATACCGGAGTGACTGGATTCTAGATCTATTGAAATAAATATTTTACCAACTAAAAAAAAACCATTTATGATATTGAAGTATGAACTGTTAATTGTTCCTACATGACAATTCTTTAACAATATAAACCACCCTTAGCTGAATAGTGCTAATTAGTGATTCTCTCTCAATGTATTGATGAATTGATTTTTCTTTTCGTATAGTATCAGAAATATTTTCCGGGTTGAACACGATTCAGAAGTCCCGTATAGACCACTTTCCTATTTCATTTTATGAATGAGTTGCTCCGCTTGACCTGGGGTCAATCGGAGCAAATTGCGTCACTGAACAATGTGACGTTGAAAAATCTATATTGTGACGTCAAAATTTTACGGGAAAATTCACCAGCTGGTAACTCGTCTATTGATAACAAACATACCTATGTTGCTGTAAATACTTTCTGCCTATGTTCCTTTCGACAACTTATGACTCTTCAGTGGAGATAAAAACAAAAGTGGAGATAATTTTAATGGGCATATCAATAGCCACTGCGCTGATACCTCTGCTGATGGACCTGAGTTCCTGAGGGTATTCACCAACCCAGTAGCCAGTACTTCGGTGTTAGCCCGAAAACCAATTCTATTTCAATGAAATAAAAGGGACAACAGGAAACACCTACAATTATAAAATTATAATTACATGCCACAATCTGCTAGGGAAATATTACACAGGAAAAACACAAATAAGACAAAAGACAAACGTAAACAACTATAGGAACTCGGGCAGCCGGACTTGGTACCGGCACTAGCAAAAGCCAGCGGTAGGGTTAAACCGGTTAATGGGTACCCAAACCTCCCCTTTATCTGTCCCGTTTCCCTATAGCATAGTTAACATACTAATAAAACCCAAGTAGACTACTAACTCCATGACCACAATCTTGAAAGGAGAGAATATGACAATACGTAATTTAGAAAGATGGGTCAAGGGGCGCTCGCCGCTAATCTGCCGGCTAGCTAAAGGAGCCTAGTCTGCTGGTAGAACACTGTCGCACTACGGAAGAAAAATCAAACTCAAAAATCCCCGCAGGATTTAGTCAAGAATCATCATATATTTCAGTAGACATCGGCAGTATCAGTGAGAGGCCAGTATGTATGTAAAATTTTCAGGTCACTAGATCTCAAAGCTAATTTAATGGATGCAAGCAGAGTATCTTGTCAATATTCCCTATTACGCAAGGAGTGTAAGTTACGTCCCAGCTTTTCTGGATTTTTAATTAGTTTCTGGCATTTTTTAACAACATTACCGTAAAAACGGGGATTAGAAATGCCCTCAGTAATAAGCTGTTTGCGAGTAACGCCATATTTAGATATTAAATAATCATATCTGTTATAAAACTTCTTAAAGGTATTCAATAATTTATGAAATTTGTAACCCTGTTGTAAAAGTTTTGCTGTGATAGTAAGGTTACGTTCATTAAAATCGTCAAGGGTAGAACAAAGACGTACGAATCGTACTAGTTGAGTAATGTACACCCCGTATGATGGAGCTTGAGGAACGTCGCCGTCAAGAAAAGGGAAATTAGTTTATAGTGAAATCAAAATCATCCCTTTTATCATATATTATTTTGCCAGCGTCAATAATGATAGTTAGATCTAGAAAAGGGCAGTATTTGGAATCATTGATAGCTTTATTCAATTTCAGCTCTTGTGGGTAAATCATGACTACAAAATCTAAAAACTGGGGATTGTCAATAGTAAGGATATCATCAATATACCTGTTGTTATTATTGAAAATAGAAATAATATTATCACTGTTTTGTATGGTTCCGTTTTGAAGTTTTTTCATGAAGTCTCGTTCGTAACAGAACAGAAAAAGATCTGCAATGAGCGGTGCACAATTTGTACCCATGGGAATACCTATGACCTGTGTGTTGCCAAAACGAACAAAAATGTTGTCCAGCAAAAGATTGAGTGCATTAATCATGTCATCACATGTCCAGGAACAATAATTATTGTATATAATATTAGAGAAGAATCCTTGTTTTTTGTTAGAACAAATAAACTGCAGACCAGAAAATTTATAAGACCATTTAATAAGTTGTCCCAATTTTGACTTAATCAACTTACAAAACTTGCAAAAGCTTAATTTAAATAAAAAATCTGTTCAACCCTTCTGCATAATTCTATCCTTAGCTGATTTGGTTTTTCCACTTAGATCCTACTGGAAATTTGTTCTCTATCAGGTTTTACACAAATTACAGTTTATAGATTTCGAAATGTTTTGATCTGATCTACACTGAAGACATATAAGTTATCGAAATGCGCGTATTGAGAAAACTAATTCCGCAGCTACTTCGGTATATTGAAATTAAAAGTATTCCGACTTTAGCTGACAATTTCAATTTATATATATTTTTTCTTTGATAAAAATGATAGTGTCAGCTTCAGGAAATTCCTACGTTTTTAAGAAATTTACTGCATTTCTTGGAAATTGTCGATTCAAGCAATTAGGTTGTGTAAAAAACGTGCAGACCTCGGAAAAAACTTAATATGTTCAGAAAACTATGTTAATGTATATAATAACAAAGTGGGTAAATAAGAGCGCAATTAGCGTTGACTTGTTAAATATCTGATAACATAGCAAGTTTTCTATTTTTTTCCCTATCAAATAGAGACACAAGTTAAAGGTTTGTCAGAATGGGTCTTAGCCAATCCATCCCCAAAAAGTGTTCAGCATCAGGCGGCGGGAAATAGTTTTATTTCCCACTTTATTTCATAGTGGTATAACAACATAGTTGAAAATAAAATCCATAAACATAGAGGTCTATTTCAGCATTTGAAAGGTGATTGCTACGTGCTGGGGTTCGATGCCACCTTGTATTTTATTACAAAATTCCAAGTTCACGATCAAAGTTAATACGTTATCTCCTTTTCAGTAGCAAAGAAATGAAAATGCAAACTATAAATTGAAAAAATAAAGTTATTGTTTTGAATTTGATTATTAGTCCGTAGTGCGACAGTGTTTTACCAGCAGACAAGGCTCCTTGAGCTAGCCGGCAGATTAGTGGCGAGCAATCCTCGACCCATCTTTCTAACTTAAGTTTTGTCTATTCTTTCCCTTTCAAGATTATGGTCTTAGGGTTAGTGGTCTACCTGTATTGGGTTTTATTTGTATGTTTATTATACTATAAGATAACGGGATAGAGAAAGGGGAGGTTTGGGTACCCATTAACCGGTTTAATGCTACCGCTGGCTGTTGCCAGTGCCGGTACCAAGTCAGGTTATCCCGAGTTCCTATCGTTATTTATGTTTGTATTTTGTCATTTTATTGTTTTTCTTGTGCAGTTCCCTGGTTGATTGGGACATGTGATTGTAATGTTCGGCCATTGTAAGTGTTTCCTGTTATCTTCCCTTCATTAATTTAATGTTCTCTAATACGAAGTAAACTATTTCAGAGGACGCTGATTTTTCTGTCTCATTACATAAAAACGTGCGAGTAACGACTGCAACTTGTACGGTTGGTAGCTTCAACATTCCGACTGTCGATTTAATTGATTGAGTCAACATATCACATACGCTTTAAAGAACTGCTTCTGTGTCTAAGTAGTTTTGGTAAAGGCCAAACAATGACAATAAAACCGAGGTTCC
>MJUU01049546.1:69327-80567 GCA_002080025.1 Modiolus philippinarum
TTCATTTTTTGTAAATGCCACTCCTTTGTTCCAGTATTCTAGTGCCGTTGTGTCTTAAAAATATTTGCATGATCCTTTTTAATAAGTCCAATAATGAGCAATAAATCAGTGCATAGAATTGTTACTATAACATTATACATAAAAGTTGGGGTATTTAAATGCTTCGCCGTTTTTCCTTGTTTAAATGTTGACATGTCTGCAAATTTGGGTAATGGTGTTGTGAATGCTGACTGTGAGATTGTTTTGAGGTGATGAAATATATTTGTTTCCAAATGTTTTATATTCTGAAACAACGATATAGCTTATTGTTGTCATGGGGTGATTACAAATTACCGAACACAGTTATCAAGAGCCGAAGCCCATGAGACAATAATCAGGGGAAAACACCCGTAAAACCGTTCCCGACCTGGAACAGATGGGTCAAACCGGTCCTATGGCATGCCAACCCCCTCCTTCCATAGCGGTAGTGTCCGACAGCAACTCAACAGCAGTTGCCAACGAAAGGACAGTCAAAATGAAATAATTCCAGTACTAAGGAAAAAAGGAATACGGAACCAGAACCCGGACCAAAACCCCAAACCTCTCCAAAAGTGTCCGATAACCACCAAGGAACCCTTCCAATGATCGCACGAGACGGACACCCAGGAAGCCCCGACTAACAAGGTAGCCACGGAGACAATTACGTCTAATGAGAAATCTGTACAATTTGTCCCGGCTCTGGCGCAACGAATCAACTGTGAAACTCACATTCTGTAATAATGTATAAAATTTGACAACCATTGTGATTTGTCCTTCTTTTATCAGACTGTCTAGGTACAGTGGGATGGACACTAAAAGCAACCGATCTGGTAGAATAGGACAGATCATAACCACACACTAACTCTATTCGATGATCTTAAGAAATGCCAAGAATAACGCTAATATGAAAGAAACACATACTAGCAAACGAATTTATTTGGAAAACGTTCATTCTTGCACACAGGTTTCAGAGATATTTTTGCTTTTGACTTAAAAAAAGATTGAAAAACATTTATCGGCTCTGATTATCCAACTGGAAGGTTTTACATATAACTATGTCGATGCTCACTTTGCACAATTTAAGTAAACTATTCTTTCTTGATTTTTTCTTAATTCGGTTGAATATATGTCACTACAGAAGTTTTACTGTCGTCACTTTAATTCGACAGACCATTAGAATGTTTCAATTTCAAAGGTGAGAATAGATATCTTTGGGTAGATCTAGAGTTTGTTACCGGTCTGACAAACACCGACTGGGACAAAACCGGACTATTCACTGGCTTTGCGACGGGTATCACGAGTGGAGCAGACCCTGCTTACTCTTCTCGAGCACATGATGATACTTCAAGCTTTCGCAGGGGTTTACACTGTTAATGGTTTGGTTTTGTGTCGTTCTTTATTTTTTTTTACCTTGCTTTGTCTTTGTCATGCTGTTTCAATTCGTGTTCGATATGAATTTCCGTGATTTTGGAAATTTTATTTTGAAATTTCCTCTTTTCATCGTTCTGTAACCATTTATTCCATATATTCCCAGTTCCAATGTTTATCTAAATGATTCAATGCCACATATCGACCCATTTGTTACATCACCTTAATTTGAAGATTCTTGAGATTTTTATCAATTTGTTACTTAGTTTTTAGTGCATTTCTTAATCATGCTGTGTTGGTTTTTTCTCTACAGAATGTCACCATAAAAACCAATTTTTCTTTGATTAATACAGTTCTCTTCATATATTCTTTTAATGACAATGAATGATTTTAATATCCGTTCGAGACATTGACAAAGCTAATACGATAACAATACTAAATTTGTCTGACAAATAGACACAGCTGTTGTCGAGATTTGTTGTATAATGTCTACCATACTTTTAGCATATTTTTGTTGTTTTAACATATCCTTTTCATACATACCTGGTGAGTTGAAGTTCGTGTAAATCGGCTGGAGTAATTCAAACAAAATAATAGTATTTATCTGACTAATTGCTTGTCAAAACCGAAGTTGGACTAGCCAGATGTCACGTATATTGAACAAATTTATCATGATAAGGAGGAGTATTTGACAAAAATACAAGGAGCGGGGCGGTAAAATTTTACAAGCCTGAAGGGCGAGGGAAATTTAAAGCCAAGACTTGTAATTTTTTGCAAATACCCCGACAATCATGATATATTTGTTTAATTTCACCGAATGTCTCTATTATTAAAGCACACAGATGACTCCAGGACAAATATCGCAGTGAAAAAAAATACAAACAGCTAAGAAACAAGCACAATTCAGCTTACTTACATTTAAGGTGTAATTATGACTTTTATAACTCATCAACCGACATGAAGGGTACTTAGCTGTTTAAAGTATAACAGGACGACCGAAAAGTTCCCTTATTGCATGAAATATCAAACAATGTATGCTACGGTTGTACACAAGACACTTTACATATAATGATGAGTAAAGGATTAAGAGTATTTAAAGACATATTATGATCATTTCTTTTTTTATCTAAGACACCTTAATTCTTGAAAATACCTTGGACTGTTTTATCTCTCTTTTGTTCCCCTTTGATTCTCGCAGTTTTGAAGCACTTAAACTTATTATTTACCTCAAGTTACATACCCAAGTATTATTTAACTCGAATTAATTACTTCTTCCTCATTATTTTTATACGCATTTTCATTCATATGATGTATTCCTAACCTCCTATTATGTTCACCTAAATTTAGCTTAAGAAAAGTTTCATGTAGAAATATTATCTCGATACAAATTACTTTCCCGTAATAACAAGCTAGTCAAACGACTATGATAATCCCATTTGGCTACGAATGGTAGCTGATGCATACTTGTTAGAAAATATATTTAAAGAAGTGCCATTTGTAATAAGCTGTTTGTGAGTCACTCTATATTTAGATATAAAATGTTCATATCTTCTGTAAACCTTATTTAAGTATTAAATAATTTATGAAATCTGTAACCTTGTTGTAAAAGTTTGGATGTGAGAGTAAGGTTACGCTCCTTCAAATCGTCAAGAGTCAACCTCATCATAACTAAGTACCGGAATGAACATTCCACTGTCTAACGAAATACGAAGAGCAGTTGCTACCGGATACTTCTACAATGGAAGGGAAGGTTTGGTGCACTTTAAAACCACTTTAACCCACTATTTTTAAATTCCTGTAACAAATCAGCATTCTTGCGATCGACAATTTGTCTTTGTCTTTTTGCCTCTTAGATTTTGTCTCCTGACATTTTTTCTGTAATTGTGTTAGTACCTCCATTTACCCTTTAATGAATCAGTCAATACCGTCTATATCACTAGTCTTTCCATTTAAACGCATAGAAATTGTCATCGCAATAGTTGCATCGTAGCCATAAGTGTACTTATTTTTATTTCTATTTTTATTTTTAAAATTTTTTTTTTGTTTAACACGCCTTGGTTTTTAGATGTCATTAAGTACTCAGTCGATATAAAGCTCATAATGATGGCAACCATATAGCAATATAGCAATGAACCAACAAATGTCATCTTTCAATGACTGATCTTGATACATTACTTTTCATTAGCTTAAGCCGATCAGTATAAAATGTATTTTCATTCCTACTGCCCTTTTAAAATCAATATAATAATAATTATAAATACCAATAGATTAACAAACAAATGTTTGTTTCAGCTGCATCCGAAAACTAACAATCGCTTTCTGAATATAAATGCCTATAACACTTTCATTCATTTCTTGATTATTAAACCTTCTTGTAAAACTGAGGATTAAAAGTTTACCGTGAATATTCGAGTGGCTGGAGATTTTGTTTTTATGTTGCATACATTTTGGAATGTATTTTCCTTTCTTTTTGTCTGTCATTGAGAAACGGATGTTATGTGTTTTCTTTTCCTTTGCAATTTGTGATGTCAAAGTGGTATCGAGAAAGGCGAAAGATATTAAGGTAACGTTCTTATGTTGAACTTTGGTAACAAGTGACATACATATTGCGTACAAACAATTTTGACAGGAACATCAAAAGTCTTCTCTCGAAGTAGACTGTCTGAAATTTCTGCAAAAATCAGCTTGAATATTTATTTGTTTACTGTAGATAAAATAAATTTTGGTGTCCAGTGTACTGTAACCAAACTGAAATTCCAACAACGTCTACCTTGTCCAATTATAACATACTTGCCTTGTTTAGACATCGTACCTTCAGTACACGTAGGTGATGGTTTGAATCATGAGTATGGCTGGTAATAAATAAAACGAAAATGTGTTTTAAATGATTCTAAGCTTACTTTCTATGATATGAAATCATAATATTCTTAAAAGTAACACGTTGTTGGTCGATCAGATATTGAGGAAGTTAGATATCCACCTGTATGATAAAAATTAAGAATATAAGAATTGGTTAAATTCGTCATGTCCGTTTAAGTAATTGGTATCATTGTGTGTTATGCTTCCAAGAATTTATAAAAAAACCCTTACTTAATCCATCTGATTGATCACTCAACAAACTTGAAGCTTTCGATAACCTGGTGATGGAGTTAAATCTAAAGTTGCAGCATACTATAGCCTTTGCAAAATTATTTCTGCGGACAGGAAATTTCATTTCAACATTGTGGTAGAATCTAATAATACTGTCAACAATGCCGACTCATTTTTAATACACCTGCTATTTATAGAAAATTAGGCAAATCTGAACAGGATATTTTCAAAATAATTCCAATATCTGTTGTTTTTTTTCATATTCAAAAAGTTCGAAAACGGAGCGAGGGTGACTACAATCAAAGAATTAGTTAAGGGCGGCTAAACATATATTATATTAGCTTGATATTTGTGCATTTAATACTTTTAGATGATCTCCGAAAATACCTTGACATTTTCTGCAGGTAGTTGCTGTAATGAAAATCTTAACATTTTCTCCAGGTAGCAATATCAAATACCTTGATATTTTCTCCGTAGTTGTTGTATTTCATACCATTTTAAATACCTTGACATTTCAGTTAGTTGCTGTATTTTACAACATATTGTTATACTTAATATACATTTACAGTTTGTCCACGAAGTTGCTGTAGTAAATACCTTTACATTTTCTCCAGGTAATTACTGTGCTTCATTCCGTAATAAATACCTTAACACTTTCACCAGGTAATTGCGGTAGTTTATACCGTATTTAATACCTTAGCATGTTTTCCAGGTTGCTGTTGTGCTTTGTTTATACTAAATTAAATACCTTGACATTTTTACAGGTAGTTGTTGTGCTTTGAAATGCTGGCATTGTATTGCTGATAACTGTGAATTGGATCCAGACGATAACGACAAAGCAGAACAAAGATCATGTCAAGACGGTCAATTCTGCCAGGTATCTATTTTACTGATTATTACTGTTATCTTTTAGGGGAGGCAATGCAAAAGATACGCAAAAACAGAACAAAAAATGCAGAAAAAAATCAAAACAAAAGCACACAAAAAAGAAAAAAAAACAGGCACAGAAGTAATAATAATAATAATAAAACAAAAAATATTGAAAAACAACACAAACAACAAGATAAAAAAAACTTAGGAGAACCGCACAAACAGGCCGAATTATTACAGTTTAAATGCCTACTGTAAAACCTCGGAAATCATAAGGTGTACGGACGAAATTGCAAAATTAGAGCCATGCACTGTTTTAATCGCAAGAGGCTGATAAAAATCCACGGAAAACTGGGACAGGACTTACATTCTTTATGCAATAGGGGGTATCAACAGGATATTCTGCACGAATCCATTAAGTTGACTTTGGGGTTCATTGACTTGAAGATTTTTCATGCATAATGGCCTCTCACTGATACATGTACATGATCATTTTTTACTGAACACTTCATGAAATTTTAAGTTTGATTTTCTTCCGTAACCAGCAAACAAGACTCCTTAAGCGAGCTGGCAGATTGGCGATGAGCACTCATCATCTTTCCAAATAACCCATATACTGGTTAAATCCTTCCACTATCTTTTCATGGTGCCGGGACTAAGTCCAGCTATTCCGAGTTCCTATCGTTGTTAGCGTTTTGGTGGTTTTTTATTTGTAAAACAATTGGATAACAGGATACATCTATACTGGCTGAAAATTACAATTACATGCCACAAGCATACACCATTGTGATTTTATGCAATTCTCGGATTGATTGTGCCCTTTGTTTGTATTTTGCGACCATGCATTGTAGTTGTCTACTGGCCTTTTAGCTCACATGGCCTAAAAGGCTACGTGAGCTTTTGCCATCACTATGCACCCGTCGTCCGTCCGTCTGTATGTATGTCAAAAATTTTAAAATCTCTAACACCAATGGGCCAAATGAAACCAAACTTGGCCTTAATCATCACCAGGGTATGGCTTCTCAAAATTGTGTTTGATTAGTCGGCAGGTCAAACAACATTGCCGCTGGTACTAAAAATAGAACAAAGGGGTAAATTGTTTCTTGGTTTTTGTTTGTTTGTTTGTCTTTTTTTATGTTTGTTTTGTATGTTTTTTTTTTGTTTGTTCTAGTTTGTTTTTTTTTATTTTTTTCTTCTTTTTGTTTTGTTTTTTTTGTTTTTTTTTTTTTTTTTTTTTTTTTTTTTTTTTTTTTTTTTTTTTNTTATTTGTATTTTTTTTCTTTGTTTATTGATTTTTTGGTTTGTTTTTTTTTTGTGTGTGTGTGTGCAAACAACTTAAAAACCGTTACAGATATCAAAAATCTGACATGGGTAAAAATTATCAGCATAGCAAGATCTACTTGACTTGATGTTTAGAAGAAAATACGAAACCCATCTTGAAGTTATTGCACTTTTTCCAAAAATTTGATATTTTTAAATTTTTTATTGGAAAACTATAGCTGATAGAAGTCAACTTTAAACTGCAAAAATCTTCAGCATAGAAAGATCTACGCTTCTTGAAATTTTGAAGTAAGTCTTAATACTCATGTTGGAGATTGCCTTTTATTTGTCAAATTTTCGTTATTTTATACGTTATCCGTTAACAATTTCAAAAATCTTCTTTTCTAAAACAGCTCGATATATTGTAACCAAACATGGCCTGTATCATCACCAGGGTATGCAGTTTCAAAATTGTGTTCAATTAGTTGAAAGACCAAACAACATGGCCGCTGTTACCATAAATAGAACATCTTGGCAGTATTTGGCATTGCACAAAATCATGTTATTTTTCATAATTGATGATGTTAATATACGAAATCTATTCAGAATTATTTCAATTGAAGTTTCATACGTAAGAAGGCTTGATATTATAGTCAAGGGAAATTATGTCCTTAGCTAGCTGTCAGTAACTGCGAGCATTTGTCGGGACAGTACCTATGTGTATTGTCGTCACGTTTTATGTACTTCATTGTACTCGTCTTGATAAGTTGGACTTTTTTCTAGTTTGATTTTTACTGCGAGTCTTTTTGTGTACTTATTTTTTAGCCATTCACCACACATATGGGGGGGTTTGGAGCCAACAAAACGAGTCTAACCCCAACGCAATTTTTGCGCCTGTCCCAAGTCAGGAAAATGTTGGTCATTGGCTTGTCCTTGTCTACTTACAAAATTTAAGTTTTCTTGATATTCTGGTTATTTGATGTGGTTTGTGTCCATTGATTTATTCACTTTTTTCTTCTTTTTTTTTACTTATTGGGGTTATTTAGGGTTTGCTATATGGTGTGGTGTTCCTCACTGTGTGGAAGACCGTAGGGTGACCCCTAGATGCTTTGTTTTTGTAGTTTTAACCTGGAGATGTGATGTTGTCTCCTTGACATTAACCGAATTTCCATTCTTTTTCACATGGATGTGAATTGCTGTTTTTTTTTACAAAGGGTTAAATTGTTTCTTTTTTTTTGCAAATAACTCAAAAACCATTACAGATATCAACAATCAGACAGGGTAAAAATGATCAGTATAGTAAGATCGACATGTTCTGCAATTTTGAAGAAAATCTGAAAACCCGTCATAGAGTAATTGCCCTTCTTCCGTAAAATTTTCAAAATTTTGATATTTTTTATTTTTTATTGGAAAAACTTTTACAGAAAGAAGTCAACTTGAAATTGCAAAAATGTTCAGCATAGAAAGGTCTACCCTCTGGAAATTTTGAAGAAAATATAGATACCAATGCCCTTTATTTGTCAAATTTTGGTATTTTTTTTACATTTTGTCTTATATTTCAAAAACGATTCGAGATAGTGGTTAAGTTTGAATAGCAAAAGTGTTCAGCTTATCAAGAACTACAATTTCTACATATGTTCAACAGGTTGGCATCTCATCCAAGATGGTCGACACAGGGGAACACAGTTTAACATAGGACTGTATAAGAAAATGTTGTAAATTGTTACCTCTTGAAAACCGTTTCACACACAAAAGTTGATATTAGCTAGATATGGTAACATGATGGTCATCAAACAAATGTATAATTTAAGAACCGATCATAAATTCGAGACGGCCACCAATGCCGATCTTAGTTTAACATTGGGACTCTATAAGAAAATGTTGTAAATTTCTAGTTCTTGAAAATCGTTTCATAAATGATATTAAGTAGGCATGGTAACATGATTGTCCTCTACCAAATTTTATATAGTTGTAGCAATAACAAATCCAAACTAGCTGCCAGCGGGGAACATAGTTTAACATAGGACCCTATGGGAAAATGTTGCAAATTGTTAATTCTTGAAAATCATTTCACACGAATTATATAATTGATAGAACATAATGGTTACTAAACAAATGTATGATTTTAGTACCGATCATAAATGCAAGATGGCCACAACTTCAAATCATTATAGTTTAACATTAGACCTTATGGGAAACTGTTGTAAATTGCTAATTTTTGAAAATGCTTTCATGTATCAAGTTGATAATAAATAACTAGATACCGAAGTCACTGTGAATTTACTTTCTGCATATGCGCTTTTCGACAACTTATGACTCTTCAGTGCAGATAAAATCTAAACGTTTGGAAGATCATAAACTCCAAGATATGTAAAAACTGATAGAGAACAAACAACCAATATGATCTAAATGTAAAGCCAAAATCAGCTAAGGACAGAGCTTTGCATGAGGGAGATACTCCTTAGTTTTCAACAAAATTTACAAAAATTTAGATATTGTAAGGTTCCAAAATTAATCGGCTTTCGGATCAGCACCGACGTACTGACTACTGGGCTGGTGAATACCCTCGGGGACTAACAGTCCACCAGCAGTGGCATCGACCCAGTGGTAACAAATACTTAGATACCGAAGTCACTGTGAATTTACTTTCTGCATATGCGCATTTCGACAACTTATGTCTCTTCAGTGCAGATAAAATCTAAAGGTTTGGAAGACCATAAACTCCAAGATATGTAAAAACTGATAGAGAACAAACAACCAATATGATCTAAATGTAAAGCCAAAATCAGCTGAGGACAGAGCTTTGCATGAGGGAGATACTCCTTAGTTTTCAACAAAGTTTACAAAAATTTAGATATTGTAAGGTTCCAAAATTAATCGGCTTTCGGGTCAGCACCAAAGTACTGACTACTGGGCTGGTGAATACCCTCGGGGACTAATAGTCCACCAGCAGTGGCATCGACCCAGTGGTAACAAATAACTAGATACCGAAGTCACCGTGAATTTTCTTTCTGCATATGCGCATTTAATATTAAAAAGGCATATTTGAGGTTGATATTAAGAAGGCATGGATACTTGATGGTCATCAACCAGTTTCTATATATTTGTACCAATCAGAAATAATTAAAAAACCACTAAGGGTGAATACAGTTTAACACAGAACTTTGTGGGAAAATAATGTAAATTGTTTATTCTTGACAACCATTTAATACATCAAATTTATATTGATTAGGCATTTAACATGACAGTAATCTACCAGCTGAATGGCTTCACTACAAATTGGCTGACACCTCACATCTGAGCCTCTGGTTTATTTATTTCGTTTATGTTGAAGGTCCTGTTGTAAGATATTTGCTATTCATCTTTTCTTTTTTGCTTTTCTGGTGAAAATGTATAAAAACAACATTACCCATTCAATCAAACCTTTTCTTATTCCATTTAAACCCTATGTATGCCGATTTGAATATCAAAAGATGATGATACGTCAGAACCCGTCGTTTATGAAGCCTCAGCCTCCTTTAGTCTCAATGAGTCCCGTCGAGCTGAAATCGTATCAATCGTTTTTGATGTATAGGATAACTGGGGATTTGGTTCACTTTGTTACAAGGTACAAATACTCTTATAGAGCACATTTCAGACAACCATCTTTACATATAAAAACGGATTATTTATATCATTATCACGCTTAAAATCACAAAGAAATTATTCAAGGTATTCTTGTTTTTTTTTCTTTTCAGAAAGTATATTTTGAAATGCACAGTACATTTTATGACAAACAATTTTATTCAACTGTTCGTGGTTGTGCATGGGATTGTATACCAAAAGATGATTTTCAGAACTGTTCACGTGATTTGTACTCATCAAGAGGATGTATACAGAAGTCCTGTTGTAATGACAACGATTTGTGTAATAATAGCCAATCAATTAACAAGAATAACTACACTATAATATTTGTTCTTTTTACAACGATTATTTTAGCCTCATGAATTTTGTCCAGCCGAAATCATTAATTAATTATTTACTTTGCTTATATATTTTGTACATACCGTTTTACCAATTTCTAACATGAAGACTATTTTTAACTTTAAAAAGATGACAAATGTATTGTAATTTTATATTTTTGAATATTATTTTAATAAAACATGAATTATTTTGTTAATATATGATTCGACTTTGTAAATTGATTTTGCAGCAAGTTCCTGGCACTGATCTACCGAACATATCACGAAAACATTACCGATATCTGGAAGAGTTTTCTTTCCTGTTATTTGTCCACATGCAATATATCTCAAAGATTTTTCTTTACATGCATAACATTTCTACAATTTATAATGTTAAGCTTTTAATGTAGAATCAGGACTTTCGTCCAATATATACATTTACTCGATGTCACTTTATATCTTCATGTAAATGTACAGAGAGAATTACCGTCTATGTTTATTATTGGCTTATCCTTTGTTTGATTTCAGATATAACCAAGACAAGATATCTGACAATTATTCATAATCTGTAGACTGCTTTTGGCTTTGAATTTGTGTTTTGTTTTTTTGTTTTTGTTTTTTGTTTTTTTTGTTTTTTGTTTTGTTTTTTTTGTTTTTTTTTGTTTGTTTGTTTTTTTTTGTTTTTTTTGTTGT
>MJUU01049548.1:0-20519 GCA_002080025.1 Modiolus philippinarum
TCCATGTTCTTAGATGGCTTTATTTGTAATTTGGGAAGTAAGATCTACGTTAATGTTAGATAAAGGAGCATTTATTCACCCTATTACTCTCTTTGACTTCCTTTATAGTGTAGCGGACTATTTTGAAGACTTTTTGTGTTATTTACATTTACAGAGATAAGATAGAAAGATCAACCCTAGATGGTAGATATAGGGAGGTTATAGTTCAGTCGACTGTTCATCCATTCTCTATGACTGTGTTTGGACACCATGTCTACTGGACTGATTGGACTTTGCGTAAGCATTTACTATTAATGTTAATGGCATCACATTGGATACAAAAGTTAATCACAGCATTAAAAATGTAGAAAGCATCCCAGATTTTCATAGATCTTCCATTAAATGATTAGTAAAAGGGTTCTATGTGCACAGAAATGACATGTTTATACAGGATAACACCCACTAAAATTTGAAAAATTTATTTTATTAAGAATTTATCAACTTGAATGGTTCCCAGCATTCATGAAATTCAAGATAAACTACTGTTTACGGGGAAATTTTCATGACAGTTTTATTTCAACTTTTATTTTGCGTTGAGGAAAAAAATGCAAAAATACAACTGTTTCAAATAATTTTATGCAATATGGTTATTTATTAGCTTGATCAACAATCTTGAATTCAAGACTGAGCAAATTTCAACTTTTATTTTGCGTTGAGCAAAAATGAAAAATATTTAGATAACTGCAAAAAAAAAGATGGCATGAAAATTTCTACCCTTGTAGCAAGCTCTTTTTGAGTGGTCCGTAGGTGATCAGCTACAAGGCTAAATTCCCCGCCCCTTTCGATTTCACCCTTCTTTTCCGGTGGCAGTCAGAATTTTCCCGTCCCATGACCCTTTCCATACCCCAAAGTGATTACTTATTAATAAACTTGTTCTCGTCTTGATATAGCTGAAATATTGCTCAGTAGACGTTAAACAATATTCAATCAATCAATCATGAAAATTTCTCAGTTTACAGTAATTGCAACTAATCATATTTTTGCAGTTAAAACATTACAATAATTTCTGAAGTTGAAGTATATCATTCCTGATTGCCTTCCAAATATTTTGATTTCATCAGTAATTAAGATGCATAACTGTTGTCAAAATGGCCATTTGCAGAAATTTAATTTACAGTAACTTTTGCAGAAATTTAATTTACAGTAACTTTGCAGAAATTTAATTTACAGTAACTTTGCAGAAATTTAATTTACAGTAACTTTGCAGAAATTTAATTTACAGTAACTTTGCAGAAATTTGATTTACAGTAACTTTGCAGAAATTTTATTTACAGTAACTTTGCAAAAATTTAATTTACAGTAACTTTTGCAGAAATTTAATTTTCAGTAACTTTGCAGAAATTTAATTTACAGTAACTTTGCAGAAATTTAATTTACAGTAACTTTGCAGAAATTTAATTTACAGTAACTTTGGTATTTACACTACTTATTGATTCTGATTCTGTTTATAGATGGAGTTTACAGAGCAGAAAAACATACTGGAGCCAATATGGTGGTGATGTCTGAGGGAATAACAAACAGACCAATGGGAATCAATATATACTCTTCACAGAGACAGAAATGTAAGGATGAAGCTTATAACCAATTTATATTTGCTTTAAAACAACTCAAAGCAGCTTGGAATTTTTTGGTTTAATTTTCTTTCAATAGTATTTGAAATAAATTTCAGTGGCACTTCCATGACTTGAAAGGTAATAGTTCAAACACCTTGGATGACTCCAACCCTTTTTGTTCAAGTTTCAACAGAGTTTAACATCAATAGCTTGTACAACCCTTTAGCTCCAATTGTTTTCATTGGTCCATTTAGTGTTCAAACTGATGTTGCATGTGTAAAATATTATAATATTATAATTTTTTTTATGAATGTTTATTACCTTTTCTACTATTTCTATCATGCTTTCACATTTCCTGAAAGGTGTAGAAACACTTCTCCTCTCTAGAGAGGAAAAGAAAGTTTCAGGAAATTTCCCTCCAAATTTATATATATTCGGAATACAGTCCTTGGTATTTTTCCTGCAGTCATAAGAGAAACAGTTTCCACAACTTAAACACGTTAATTATGAAATTTCTTAGGTCTGGTTAAATAAATTTTCAAATGATTAAAAGCTCAGGAGGCCTTGCTTTCAAACATTTTCAAAATTTATTTCACTTGATGTGAGAAATTTCATAATCAACTAGTTCTCCTTGTGAAAACTATATATCCATAATTTGAATAGTTAGAAATACATGTATTTAGGTAGATGAAATGAAAAAATATCATTACATGTATTTTCATAGGTACTATAAATCCATGTGAAGATCATAATGGTGGCTGTAGCCATGGTTGCCACCCAGGGAATGATGGGAAGGCTGAGTGTACATGTGAGGACAGTACGGGGTTGGTACTTGGTAATAATGGTAGAATGTGTATTCCATCGAACCATACATGTACACCAGACAAGTTTGTGTGTATGAATGGGAAATGTCTGAGTCAGAGATGGGTTTGTGACTCGTCTGATGATTGCTATGACAACTCAGATGAGAACCCGAATTTCTGTGGTGAGTATTTTAGACAATACTTCAGTCTGTTATAAAAGTGTTTTCCAAATCCATTGCTACACCTATATGACCATGTCTGCTCTGAAACTTTGACTGTAAATATATTGAAATCCAATTATGTCAAAATTCCTTGATTTTGTTAACTTTGATTTTATACTCTTTGTAAAATCTTGGACCATGTTTGATTCAGGGTCCATGGTAAAAGATGATACAGGTTATGCCTATTGAAACATAAGAGGGCATCATTATTCTTTATTAAAAGGGATGGGCATATCCTTTATACTGCTGTCTGTCTGTTGGTGCACATCTTAATGCAGATTTTGGAATGTAAACAGATTTTTTTGTATTTTTCCTTTTTTGCTGTAAATATGGTTTCCTTTGTAAAAATGTAAAATTTAGATTATTTCCATATTTTACATTTTGATATTCTCTCATCCATTCTACTTGCAGTAGAATTGTGTTTGTTATTGACAAAAATATCATTACCAAGACACCACACCCTGTATAAACTTTTGCTTGGGCAAGCCATCCTCTATTTGTCATTAATGATTTTAGAGGATACTGTATTTAATTTCAGCCAATCATGTATGTGATCCAACCTATTTCCGATGTAACAATGCACGCTGTATTCCACTGAGATATAGATGTGACCATGACAACGACTGCGGAGATAACTCAGATGAATTAGAATGTAGTAAGTATATTCCTTATTACCCAAAAGCAGTCTTCACGAAATGCATTGGTCGGACGGACAAAACTGACATTTTGGCAGAAGGACCCGTAAAAAATTGTAAAGTGTCAGTCCAAATGTCCGACATTGTTCTTGGTCTAAATCATTGGAAACGGGAAGTGATAAATATTAATAAACCGATATCAGAAAAAACTTGATGATTTTCCAGAAATCTCCAATAATACTAATTGTGAGGAAACTTTTAGTCTGATTTCTTTTTGGGCGGTCTGATAAGCCATAAAAGACTGCTGGGCTGAATGTCCACCAAATTTGAAATGTATTTTGCGAAGACTGCAAAAGTAAGGGGTGATGTTTTCTTATTTTTTTTGTGTGTTTGTCAATTTGTCTGTTTATTCATCCATTTTGTGTTCTCTAGGGCATTACAAGTTTTTCAGAGACTTTTTACTTGATATATAATCTCTTGATAAGTAATTATATCCCCGCTCCGAAGGAGAAGGGGGTATACTGTTTTACCCTTGTCTGTCATTCCGTCCGTCACAACTTTCATCAAGCTTTTTCTCTGCAATGGATAATGATACAAACTTGAAATTTTGTCAGAAGCTTTATATAGTTAAGCTTTAATATGGGATTCATTTTCAGACCTGTGGGAATACTACTTCCTGTTTAGCAACTTCATCAATTTTTAGCTCTGGCCTAAAAGGCCATGTGAGCTTTTGCCATCACTATAGGTCCGTCGTCCGTCTGTCAACAATTTCAAAAATCTTCTCCTCTGAAACCGCTTGACCAAATGACACCAAACTTGGCCTGAATCATCACTAGGGTATGACTTCTCAAAATTGTGTTCGATAAGTTCCGCAGTCAAACAACATGGCCGCCGTTGCTAGAAATAGAACATAGGGGTAAATTGCAGTTTTTTGCCAAAAACTCAAAAACTGTTACAGATATCAAAAATCTAACGAGGGTAAAAATGATCAGCATGGCAAGATCTACCCGCCCTGCAATTTTGAAGAAAATCTGAAAACCCGTCTTGGAGTTATTGCCCTTTTTCCGTAAAATTTTCAAACTTTTAATTTATTTTATTTTTTATTTGAAAAACTATAACAGATACAGGTCAACTTTAAATTGCAAAAATGTTCAGCATTTCAAGATCTACCCACCCTGAAATTTTGAAGAAAATCCAAAACCCCTTGTAGGAGTTATTGCCCTATTTTGACCGAATTTTTAAAAATTTTGTATTTTTTGTCTTTTATTTCCAAAACTATACAAGATGAAGGTTAAGTGTAATATTATGAAATGTTTGCCATGCTGTGGCAAATTCAAAACTGGTGTTGAAAATAGTTTGTTGACCTCCATTTTCAAAATGGCCGCCAAAAAAGGGCGGGAAAATTCAACATTGTCGGATTTCAATGAAATTAAGTTTCCAAATAGATATTGATGTTGCGACTTCAAAACCGGTGTTGAAAATTGTTCATTGACCTCCATTTTCAAAATGGCCGCCAAAGAAGGCGGGAAAATTCAATATTGTGTGATTTCAATGAAATTTGGTTTCCAAATAGGTATTGATGTGGCAACTTCTAAACTGATGTTAGATATTGTTCGTTGACTGCCATTTTCAAAATGGCTGTCAAAAAAGGCGGGAAAATTCAACATTGTCTTATTTCAATGAAATTTGGTTTCCAAATAGATATTGATGTTGTGACTTCAAAACCGGTGTTGAAAAATGTTCATTAACTGCCATTTTCAAAATGGTGTCTGCTAAACTGGTCTCAAAAGTGGTCCTTAGTAAGAATGTTTTTGTCAAAAAAGCCCAACAAAGATATATAGTTAAACATAATCAATGAAATTTGGTTTCCAAATAGGTATTGATGTGGCAACTTCAAAACTGATGTTTGAAATTGTTCGTTGCCTGCCATTTTCAAAATGGCCACAAAATAAGGCTGGAAAATTCAACCTTGTCCGACTTCAATAAAATTTGGTTTCCAAATAGATATTGATGTTGCGACTTTATGGTGTTAAAAATTGTCGTTGACCTCCATTTACAAAATGATGTCTGCTAAACTGGTCTCAAAAGTGGTCCTTAGTAAGAATGTTTTTGTCAAAAAGCCCAACAAAGATATATAGTTAAACATAATCAGACTTCAAGTTCAAGATATTGGTTGTATTTGAGCTACCAAAGTTGGAGAGACTGAAGTTCAACTGTATAACTTACAATGTAAGCTTGATTGTGGAAAATTAAAACCAGGTGAGTGATACAGGCTCCTGGGAGCCTCTGGTTCAAAATTCCGTCCGTCCGTCCGTCTGTCCGTCTGTCACAACTTTCGTCAAGCTTTTCTGTGCAATGGTCAATGATACAAACTTGAAATTTTGTCAGAAGCTTTGTATAGTCATGCCATATTGTGGGATGCATTTTCAGACCTGTTGGGTTACTACTTCCTGTTGAACGACTTAGTCAATTTTTCAAAATTCTGTCCGTCTGTCACAACTTGCATCAAGCTTTTCTCTGCAATGGTAAATGATACAAGCTTGAATTTTTTTCAGAAGCTTTGTATAGTCATGCCATATTGTGGGATGCATTTTCAGACCTTTCGGGATACTACTTCCTGTTTCCCGACTTGGTCAATTTTTCAAAATTCCGTCCATCCGTCACAACTTTCGTCAAGCTTTTCTCTGCAATGATAAATGATACAAACTTGAAATTTTGTCAAAAGCTTTGTATAGTCATGCCATATTGTGGGATGCATTTTCAAACCTGTCAGGATACTACTTCCTGTTTACCGACTTAGTCAATTTTTATTATTCTTTCTTACCTACATCACTACCGGTATCATCAGGCTTTTCTCTGCAACTAGTAAAGATACAAACTTGAAATGTTGTCAGAAGCTTTGTATAGTCCTGCCATATTGTGGGATGCATTTTAAGACTTGTGAGGAACTACATTTTGTTTACCAACTTTGTTAGGTCATTAGATGCTTGAAGTTGAGAGCGGGGGTATTGCTAGTGAGCATTGGCTCACAGATCCCTTGTTTGATAAAGATTCATTGTATTATTGATATACCAATGTATACTTATTGTTTTCGTGGTACAAACCTTATCACAGGAGACCAGTACAGGTAATTTCCAGCAATTTAATACAAGTCCCACATCTTGTCTATGGTAATCAGTTAGTTAATGTACAGTAGAACTTCGATGACTAGAACTGTAATTGCTGGACCACAATAGATGTCTTGGAACCCATTTTCTGGTCCATTTGTTCAAGTTTGAACATAGTTGGAACCTTGATAGCTTGAATACCCCTCTAACTCGAACTGCTTGCTTCCGACCCTGCAGTGTTCGAACCATTAAATTTCGACCGTGTTAAGTTCAATTTTCTTTCTTAAAACTCATTTTTTACAACAGGAATAGCATGTTAGTGCATGAATCTAACATTTTAGCTTTGTTTTCATTTCCTTTTGTTTTTAAGTGTAAGAATGGTAACTAATGTTTACGTGCTGATCAATGAGAACTGTCAGCCATCTTTAAAAGAACTTACGAGAAACCTCTGTCTGTTATCTCCCTGTACCAAGTTAGTTTTGTATGGTTCAAAGTGGATTGATAATTTAATTAGCATATCAATAGCCACTTTTGATATTTCAATAAAAATTATCTCCACTTTGACTATATATAACTAACTTGGTACAGGGAGATAACCAACCGAGGTTTCTCATAAGTTCTTTAAAGGATGGCTGACAGACGAATTATAATCAGGATATTATATTTCAATTCATATCCTGCTTTACCTATAACTAACAAGCCTGACCAAAGTGTTAAAAAAAGTCTAAGGTTCAGGCATATCTGTATTTTGTTAGTAAATTTTTTTTTGAGAGGTGGAGTCTATGTCTGGAGTCAAAAATCTACAAAATCTACAAGTCATAAATATATGGAGAGTCAGTTTTCACTGTACCAATAAATTTGTCATACAGTAATATTTTTTTATTTTTTAGCATATCCACCTTGTACAGGGAACCAGTTTAAATGTTCTAATAACAGATGTATAGAGGAATCGTTGGTGTGTAATGGTGTTGACAACTGTCGAGATGGAAATAAAACAGATGAAGCAGGCTGTCGTAAGTTTTATCAGTTTAGTTTTTTATCGCTCTGTAAATATAAAAAGGGTCTGATAAGAAGGACCATTGTAATTTTTGCCCTGCATCTTTATCTTAAGATGTTTGTATTGTATTTTTCTCGTTGCCATGCATCCCGTAATACTGGAAACTTTGAACTTCCAGGAACTTTAAAAGACCTTGAATTTTTAAAATATTTGGAAATTTCCTTGAAGAACCCTGGAATTTGATACAGTTAATATTGAAAGATGGTAAATAAATTCTAGAAAATAATTATCACAAAATAGAATTTTGTCGACTATTTGGTCCTTGAAAATGACTAAAATATCCTTAAAAGTCACGGAAAAATCCTTTTTTGGAGACATATAGTCAGTGGTGTATATAGACTTTCTGCTAAGGGTCCCTATTCATAATTTTTGCCATAAAATGGGACCTGGAACCCATTTAAAAAAAAAAAAACTAAGAATTTAAAAAATTTTGCAACCTAAGGGGAGCCAGGGCCCCTTGGCCCTCCTTAGATCCACCACTGATAGTGGCAACCTTGTATTCTGCCATTCTGCAATACAGTTAGAAAGTTAACAAATTAATTACAGTCGAACTTTGATAGCTCAAACACCCAAGGGACTGATGGGAGCTATTGCAGTCGAATTATGTTAAAGGTAGTTCGATCCTAATAAAAATATCAGACAAAATTTTTTTCTTTTAAGATAGTTTGTAGGTCTTAACCTATATGTTCTGAAAATAAAATAAAAATGATATGTCACCTATCATCTTTTCATGTTATCTGGCTTTGAAAATCAGGCCAAATTCAGTATTTTTCAGCAATATTTACAAAGAATATATAGCAAACCGTGAGAACATGCTTATTATTTATCTTTCATGTAAAATAAATATCAGATAGATTTTTTTTATTTTTTGATATTTAAGAAATATACACTTTAGCTATCTGTTACCCTGAAAAAATCTATATGTCACCGTTCGATTAAGAGGGATATTTTACATAGTTTACGAAATAGACAATATTTACGGGAAAAGGGAGATAATTCGTGGGAAAGTGTATGCCAACCTATTATGACGTCACAATGAATAGGAAAATACTAGAATGTTCCAGCTTTAAAATCAGGTCAATTCCGCATCCGACTTGTGTTACGCATATGCGCCAATCGAATGCGCCATGTATTAGTGTCGATCTACCTTAAACTTGAACAAAGGGACCAGAAAATGGGTATGAGACATCCTTGTGTTCCAGCTGTAGCAGTTCAAGCAATCAAAGTTCTGTTGTATTTGATTTAAAGAAAGACCCAAAATATTAAGAGATCTTGGTTCCTTATCCCTTTTTAAAATGTTTCCAGTTTATATGATACATGTTCTAATCTCAGTTTGCATGTAGCTGAGAGTACATGTTACCCTGGGAAGATCTAACGTTCAAACAATGAATTTGTCTGACTCCTTAGTTCATAAAGTACATGTTCTGATTTTGTTTGAGATTAGAACATTTCCAATGCTCAGATTTAGTACCCAAACAGTGTTGAAATATACAACTTACAGTTTATATGAACATGTTCTGTTCTTGTTTAAGCTTAGAGTACATGGTCCCCTGGTAAGATCAAGTGTCCAAACAATGGTATATGTATGACTCGTCAGTTTATATAAAACATGTTCTGTTATTGCTTTAGCTGAGAGTGCATGATCCCCTGGAAAGATCAAGTGTCGAAACAATGGTATATGTATGACTCGTCAGTTTATATAAAGCATGTTCTGTTATTTTTTCAGCTGAGAGTACATGTTCCCCTGGGAAGATCAAGTGTCCAAACAATGGTATATGTCTGACTCGTCAGTTTTTATAAAACATGTTGTGTTATTTTTTTCAGCTGAGAGTACATGTTCCCCTGGTAAGATCAAGTGTCCAAACAATGGTATATGTCTGACTCGTCAGTACCTGTGTGATGGAGATAATGATTGTGGAGATAACAGTGATGAGAATCCATTGTTCTGTGAGGCAGCAACATGTTCCCCTGGTAAGTAATCAATTGTTTTGTGAGGCAGTAACATGTTCCCCGGGTAAGTAATCTATTGATCTGTGAGGCAGCAACATGTTCCACTGGTAAGTAATCTATTGCAACATGTTCCCCTGGTAAGTAATCAATTGTTTTGTGAGGCAGCAACATGTTCCCCAGGTATGTAATCTATTGATCTGTGAGACAGCAACATGTCCCCCAGGTAAGTAATCTATTGTTCTGTGAGGCAGCAACATGTTACCCTGGTAAGTAATCAATTGTTTTGTGAGGCAGCAACATGTCCCCCTGGTAAGTAATCTATTGTTCTGTGAGACAGCAACATGTTCCCCTGGCAAGTAATCCAATTTTTATGGGGCAGAAAAATGTTCCCATAATAATTAATCTATTGTTCTGTGAGGCAGCAACATGTTCCCCAGGTAAGTAATACATTTTTCTGTGAGGCAGCAACATGTTCCCCTGGTAAGTAATCCATTGTTCTGTGAGACAGCAACATGTTCCCCCTGGTAAGTAATCTATTGTTCTGTGAGACAGCAACATGTTCCTCTGGTAAGTAATCCATTGTTCTGTGAGGCAGCAATTGTTATGAACTCACCCCTCACATATTTAAGTATGCAATCTTAACCAGAGTGTAATAAATCTTTATCAAGTCTGAACCAAACTCTGAAAAAAACCATAAATCTGTGTAATCAAATTAACAATGACAGATATGTAGTAAATGCACATTAGACAAAGTCACTGCAAATGCATAGTAAAACCAAGAAATGGTAGCATCCTCAATAAACACTAGGGGTGCTGTTATTCGGATGTGTAACTTTGTAAATAAAAGTCTGGTACCTTACAGTTCAACACTGGTAAGTGAGAAGTGTTCAACCAGTGATGCAAAAGCTGTCCCCAAAAGAGCGCTGTCTAGTGTTTATTGAGAATGGCTGCAATGGAGCAACACATTAATTGTTGTTCATCTTGGAGTCACTACGAGGCCTTCAACAATGAGCTTTGCTCATACCTCATAGTAAGTTCAAGACCGCCCAAGCAAAGATTAAACTTGTATCTTCAAGATGCCTATAACTTATAGTAATTAACAAAGTAATTTACTCTCCATGCCTTGTATATGTACTGGTATCATTGAGATGTCTTTAATTCATTATTACAGAAGACTTCCATTGTTCACAAACACACAAGTGTATACCATTATCCTGGGTCTGTGACGGAGATAATGACTGTGGAAAGAACGAGGATGAAACACCAGGATGTAGTAGTAAGTACTGACATTACATTTGATTGATTGTATGTAGTTTAACGCCACTTTCAGCAGTATTTTAGTTATATCGTGGCCTTCAGTTTTGGTGATGGAGGAAGCTGGAGTACCTAGAGAGAACCACCACTGACATACCTTATGACATAGAGTTGTAAGTCGAGTGCACCTATTTTTGTGTTTAAAAAGCTGGACACGATATCAAAATGCAGAGCAGATAGGTTTCAGTGGCTGTGCAAATCAACTATCTCAAACACTTGACCACAATTAAATAAGACTGATAGAATCTAACACTGGTGAAAGTACAAGATTTGGAAATGGTAAGAGACAATCTCAGCAAGCTTCATCAGAGAACCATAGAAATATTACTCAAGGATAACAGAGATTTCTGTATCTTGCATTTTCCTCAGCTTTTGATCATTTCTCCCTTCCCACTCATGAAAAATGATTTGGACTTCAATAACATCAGATTAAGCTAGGTGGTAATTTTCTTTCATGTACTGGAGGTACAAGAATTTCTTGTATCCCTGAAAAACCATACTGGCTTATCTTTTTAGTGAGAATATTGTTTCTTTCAATAGAGTGCAAGCAGTTCCATTTAACTGCATGCATATTCCCCTTAATTCCATAAAATTCTTTAATGTATATCTTTGTGGAATTTGTTTTTGATGATAGGATATATTGACTTTATTTATAGACCTGACTAAAGTATGTTCTCTGAAGACAAAATCTGACTACAATATACCATATCCTTCATAGCGATCAACCAAACTCGGATGTAATTCTCCGTGTAAAACTGATCCTCTTGTTAACCCAATACACAATGATCAGAATGATGCAGATAGTATACTGAACAACAAGAATGGTGTGTTTCTTTTACTGTTCAATATACTTATCCACATCATTCTGATCATTTGTGTATAAGCTTAACAATAGGATCAGTTTTACACGGAGTATTACATCCGAGTTTGGCTGTGTATACTCTAATCAGGTCTATATGCCCATGTTTTGTCTGAACTTGCCATGCTATAACTGTTTTATTATTTTATGGAATTATTCTTGTTTTAATAAACCATGTAATGATTAGTGTTTTAGCTTAAAAAATATGTTGTAAACCCGACGTTTCCAAATAAAAAAAGTTTATGTACATGTACTATTTATGGAAATACCAGGTTTAAAGCATATTCATAAAACATTGTGTGACATCAAATGAACCAATCACATTGCGCAAATAATATCATGAAATGATAATTTCCTATTTTAAGAACCAGGTGCTAATCAGACATGTCTAGAGTTTACCTGTGCCAATGGACACTGTATCAGTGAGGGGTTTGTTTGTGATGGTGATGATGATTGCGGTGATAATTCAGACGAAGCCAGCTCACTTAAGTGTGGTAAGTAAGGAGTCCTTATTGGCTGAAAAAACATTTTTTTGATTGGAAATAAGAAATAAATGGTTCAGTCAATCCGTAATGCATATTTTTAGACCCAGATACATGTATTAATCCCAGATAAATACAGAAACTCTGTAAGAGATAAAACCTATGCAATGCTACTGCTCTTAACTTTGAGCATCTAATATTAATGAAAATGGCACTCTGCAAGGGTACTGCAAACAGTCCTGGTTGCACTACGTGGATAGATAACCTTATTAAGAGAGGGAGAATACAGAATAATGGTAGACTGGGAGAAAAGGGTGGGCAAAAGGACAGAGGAGGCGTGGGAATGATGTGGGAGAAAGAATAAAAGGAAGAAGAAAGGAAGAAGAGAAAAGAGAAAATGAAAGGTTGACGAGAGAAAGGGTGTTGGAGATAGGATTAAAAGTGTCTAGCAATACAGGAATTTTGAGTCGTGTTCACTCCGGAAACAAATCTATGATTATACAAAAAAAAAATTAATACATCAATACCTGGAGAGGGAATCACTAATTAATTAACACAGTTGAGCTAAGGGTGATTTATATTAAATCTATTTGTAGCGTTTCAGATTAATTGTTTTTCGTCGATTAAAATTTAGTTAAATAATTGTCATGTAGGACAAATTATAAGTACACTTCAATATAATAAATGGTTTGTTTTTTAGGTGGTACATATTTTTATTCAATAGGTTTGGAACCCAGATTTTCTTCTAACTGGTATTTGAGATCTTTTTCGCCTTCAATTACACAAGAGTTCCTATCTTGAAAGTCCCGTAGTTGAGACTTTACTTACATGTGACTCTATCAACTTTATTATACATGTAATTTAAATCTTCAATTGAATTCCAAAAAATTATTATTAAATAATTTAATCAAAAATTTAAACATTTTACAGCTTAAAAAAATGAAACAGTCTTGTCATGATAACATTTAGCTGTTAATTTACTTGCAGATGAGAGAAAATGTCCACAAAATACTTTCACTTGTAAGTCTAACAAAGAAATTGGTAAATACATGTGTATTGACGAACGATTGGTTTGTGATGGAATTAAGAATTGTCATGGTGGAGAAGATGAAATTCAAAATTGTCCTTCCAGAACATGTCTTCCTGATCAGTATCGCTGTGATAATGGAATCTGTATCCCCCAGGCTTTTGCTTGTGACCATGACAACGACTGTGGCGATGGGTCCGATGAAAAGAAAAATTGTGGTAATGCTGATTTTTTCAAATGAAAGATAAAATAAAACAAAGTTGTGGTAAATTTAATTCTGCATACTGCCTTTTTGACCATTTATGTCTTCTCTGTACAGATAATAGCAAAACATTTGGTAGACCTTGAATAAAAGGCAGGCTTAGCACATGTTTGAAATTTTTGAAAGTATGAAAAAGTACTTGAAATGTGCAAAACTTCCATTTTACCTAAAGAATACTGTCTGGAGCCTAAAAAGATGCTGAAAAGCTGACCGAGAACTAAAAGTAACTTCAAAGATGGCTCAGGCCATTAGAAATGTGTTTGTCAGATTTTAACTGTAAGAACTGAAAATTTCATGCAACAGATCTGGTAGATTATTAGTTGTAGCAACGGGAAACTGTGTTTTGTAGGCAACAGAAAAATGGATGAATTCAATTTGCAACAAAAATTGTCATACAGAATTAGAGGAAACATGTAGTTGACAAATATTCTATAAAAAAAGAAATACATTCTGAATGCACTACAAAAGAGATTTACCTGTCATACTCTCACGTATATATATGTCAAATGTTTTTAATTTGATTAAAGAATATCCACAGTGTGGTAAAGGGAATACTTGTGATTTACTTGTCCTACAGTGCATATGTTGTCCATGTAAGACTCTATGTTACAGAATATCCACAGTATGGTAAAGGAAAGTATACCTGTGATTTTCTTGTCCTACACTGTTGTCCATGTAAGATTCTATATTACAGAATATCCACAGTGTGGTAAAGGAAAGTATACCTGTGATAACAAGCAGTGTATTTATACACGATATGTGTGTGATGGTTGGCCAGACTGTGGTGACGGGTCTGATGAAAAAGAAGAGAAATGTCGTAAGTTCGGATATGATTTGTTTGATATGTACCTTTATAAATGTTAAATGTTTAGTTTTCAGGTACATGTATGAACTTGCAAGGCCTAGAAATTGACACTCTTTTGCAAAATTTTAATTGAATTTATATTTTTATTAAAACTAGAAAATTGCATAGCTTGTATATTTGAGATTCTTATGATGCCCTAGCTTAATTAAGCTAGCAAACATACAAATGTAGGTTTTGACCTACATTTTTATAATTCATTAAATTTTGAAATTTTATCAACATTTCATACTACAATGATGTTACATTTAATAAATTACCTTGATTATTTCTAAGAAAACATGGACAATGAAGTTTCTTCAACTATTAACTGATTGACTTTTATGATTAAATTTGCATGGATTTTGAATGGTAGGTTACCTGTCAGGCAAAACTAAGTCAAGATGACCTTCATTTGATGCTTGATTGACTTACCTCAGAGTTAAAACATATAGCTCAGTTTCAGTATATGGTAGAAGCAATTTACCTTGCATACATGTATACATGTATATGCATGTATTTTTATGGTAGTTAAACATCCATGTGCTAAATTGGGTTACTGTGACCATGTGCCATGACAAGGCGAGCTTTGTAAGATTACAATATTTCACTGATGAGGTATACGGAGTCAGATATACATGTAACTATTGAACTCTCACCAAAGGCATCTGAGATTCTAAATCTTGTATTTTGAATGATGTTTGATTATTTTTCTCACATTTATAGCCACATAAGGCAATTTGATAACTACCATGCAGAATTTGATATCCGACATTCCTCATCGATGTCACTGATGTCAGAATTAGTTGCTTGGTAAGTTTCGTCTTGTACCAAGACAAGAAGATCTTGTTCCTGTAAAATTTTTTTTTTAAAATTTTTTCAGTGAGAATATATGAATCTAACACCAGTGAAATGGCAAGATAAAGAGATCTCAGACACCCAAGGATAAGATTTGAGTATTTGTCTGTATTTGAAATCTTACAAGGAGGGTGTCTGAGATTTCTAAATCTTGCATTTTCAATGGTGTTTGATTAATTTTGCCACTTTTGTTCATAAAAATGTCTTTCGGCGTTGTCATGTTGTCCTTGCCATTTGCCATTACTTAGCAACTCGCCATGACGTCATAGTGTGCACAAGGCTGTCTCACATGGGGTGGTGTGAGACAGAAAAATCTCACACCACTAAAAATAGGATCTGAACTGTGTCTCAAAAGTGAGAATAGATAATCACTCTGTGTAACCCATGATAGATCTTTAGATAATACTTCATCATTTATTTTCAGTAAAACCTAAACCAGTTTGTGCTGACAATCAGTTCCATTGTAATTCTGGTGAATGTATCAACAAAACATTTGTGTGTAATAAGAAACCTGACTGTATAGATAAATCGGATGAGAAAAAATGTGGTAAGTCTATAGATATATACGTCATAGTAAGTTAAAGATCGCCCCTAGCACCTGTTTGAATGGAATACATTGCAAGATATGGAGCAGTTCTACATCAATATTTTTATTTATCTCATCATCAACAAACATATAAGTAACTGGCAAAGAGTTCTTTTAATCGCTGTTATCTGAGCCTGACTAAATATGAAAAAGAAAGGAAATGGGGTAAATGTCAAGGAGACAACATCCCATATCCAGGTTAAAACGACCCAAAACAAAGCATCCACTTTTCTGAAAGTTACATAGTTTCTATGTTATTTATTCCCTCGATGTATCCCCACTGTTGCATATCCAAAAATTGCCTTGTCTGGAAGTTGGCAATATAACTAGGGTACACTGTAGCAGAGCTCATTGTTGAAAGATTCAAGGTGACTCAAAGATGAAGAACAAAAATAAAAGCCTTGTTCCATACTTGGTTTTTCCCATGTATTTGCAGAGACTTTGTCTCATGTGCATTTATTTCATATCCTTTCATTGGGTATTTGGTAATTGGTGGCGATAAGTGAGGGAATGCCATTGAAGAGGGGTTGTATAACGAGGGAGCAATATAGTAAATTAGACCATGTTCACACTTACATTTAAATTAATCCAGTGAGTTTTGACTTGTTATACTTTGCAGAGATCTAATGCATTCATTTCTTTTGGGGTCTCATTTGAAGAGGAGTCCCTCATGGTGACTTCAAGATGAAGAACAACAGTAAAAGAGTTTTCCATGGCTTGTTGTGTCGCCTGCGTTCATGTAGTTGCGACATATAGGGATCACTATCCGTCGTCTTGCATCGTGGACGTCGGCGGCGGCATCACAAAAATTTCTGTCACATTTTTCTCAGGAACCATGTATCCGAGCCTTCTGCAATTTGCCATGGAGTATCAGTATGTAGACCTATACCGTGTAACAGAGTTTTTGATCTCTCGCATACCCACTTCCTGTCTGACGGAACTTAGATTATTTTTTGTGTTAGTATGCAGGCAACACATGTCTTCCGTGGAAGACTTACTACTAAGTTTTTGCCATGTATTTGTAGAGACTTTGTCGCATGTGAATTTACTCAATATCCCTTCATTGCTTATTTTGCAAGGTCCAAGGCTCTTTTGAGATGACTGCCCACTTTTAATATACTGTAAAAGCAGAAATATTCGTGGGGGGGATTAAATTTCGTTTATTTCGTGTGTAAGAGTTATCAACGAAATTCTATCCCCACAAATTTAATTCCAGCAATAGTAATTACTAACAATTATCTGAATTCCACGAATATTTGTCCACACAAAACAGTTCTAAAGTTAAAATCCACGAAATTGTATCCCCTCGAAAATAACTGATTATACAGTAGTTTAAAGTTTGATCCTTTGTCAAACCCATTCAAAATTTCTGCCTCTGATCTACCGAGGAAATTAGTATTAATGGACCCTAGATGGTTGATTTAAAAAAAGATGTCTTTTACTTTGAAACTACACAGCCAATTTTTACAAAACATAGCAACGGGTTCCTGAGGTGGTTTCCTCCAAAAAAGTTTTTTGTCAGGTTCACAGTTTGTATGCAGATATTTACAGGTAGCATACTTTTGCATACATTCATGTAGTTTTCTATTAATATAGTGCAAAATAAGATCCTTTTGCGCAGGGGTAAATGTCCTCGTCTGTCCAGGTTCTTCTTTTGTTTTTGGGTTATTCAGGCTCCATAGCTTACATATATTTCTCGCTGGTTCTGAAATTATTGTTTGCAATTATTGTGTTGCCCTTGTTCACGCAGTGGCGACATAGGGATCACTATCTGTCGTCTTGTGACGGCATTGTCATCTGTCAGCGTTTGCATCACAAAAAAATTGTGTTTAGATGCAGTGTTTGTGCAAATCAATAAAAAGGAGCATAAAATGCAAATTTGATTATTCCATTTCTAATTTATTCATTGGATTTATGAATGTTTGGAAATAATTTCCAAATTATTAATATAAGAAACTATAAATGCATACACATTTCTAATCAAACATATAGGACACATTGGTGTTATTCAATTTGTTTCTTTTTCTAGATATAAATGAGTGCAAAAATCCATTTCATGGTTGTCAACAGAAATGTGTGGACACGCCTACTGGGTTCAAATGTCAATGTAACCATGGGTACAAACTGATGAAGGACAAGAAAAATTGTGAAGGTCAGAAATATAAATACATACACTGGTAAATATATTTATTATAATTGTTAATTTTCCTGTAAATTACATTGAAGATTCATAAACATGGAAGTAAAGTTTTAAAAGTAGCTCTTTGCAGAGAAACAGACAGACCGACTAAACTTTTAGGTATAGACCCTTTCACTATAACTGCGGTCCTGAATTTTGCACATGCTCTCATATGCCTTTGAGTGGGTAAAATGCAACGTCATAGTATATGTGACGTCTTGATAAAATGTCTTACGACATCATTTTTGCAGGAACTGTATTTATTTTCCACTCAAAATCGCAGGACTGCAGTTATCGTGAAATTGTCTATTGCAGTTTGTGAAACTTTTTAATAAACACATTGTTTTCTAAATTAATAGTGAAGCCAGAAGGTTTTATTTCATATGCACCCAAAACATTATTTCCTCGCTATTTTATTAGATGAAGATGAATGTGTTGAAGTTCCAGGAGCTTGCAGTCAAAGATGTATCAATTCAATTGGAAATTTTACCTGTAAATGTAACCATGGTTACCAAAGGACATTGGATGAACGAGGCTGTAAGAAGATTGATAGTAAGTATTACTGACAGTAAATATGTTACCATGGTAACCAGAAAACGTTGCTAAGGTATTCATTTGCTGATGTACTGTAAAAAGATTGATAGTGGTAGAATGAGGAGTTAGTTTTTACATGTCTTTCAGCAAACTTTCATCAAACTTCATGAAATTGTTTGTCTCTGGTCCATATTCTTGGTATCCAGAGCGATGCAATAAGGAAATACTCCTTAGTTTTGAACAAAATTGTGTTAAATTTAGATGTATTCAAAAAAGCATTTGATCAGTTTGCTCCAAGGTGGGTCATGCAGACAGGTGCAGCTGTGTATGTTCTATGTTTGAAGTGGGTATGGATGTATAATAGAGTCTTAGCCAATCTGTTTATTTATGTTGTATAATTACAGATATCACACCATGGTTGATTTTAACAAACAAATATTACATACGTGAATTGTCCACTGATGGAACACACTTCAGACGACTGACACAGGGATATGACAGTGTTGTTGCCTTGGACTACGATTACAGTGATAACCGCCTCTACTTCATTGATATTAAAAAGAAGAGGATGTTCCGTATCTTCCTGAATGGAACAGGAGAGGAAATGATCGTCAGACATGGACTGATGGGAGCTGAGGGAATGGCTCTTGATTGGGTCGGAAGGTGAGATATATAGTATCTATCCCAAAGGAAATGGCCAAATAGGCTGACCTCACCCAAATGCTAAGATATCATGTCCATACCAAGGCTTGCTGAGGGATGGACAAAAGATATCTTAGCGTGAGGGGTTAAGATCAGCCTATCTTGCCTTTTCAAGAGGGTCTGATACTTTTTCTCGCTTTTAACGCTTTGAAAATAACTCGCAAAACCATGTTCAGCTTTGACTTTCAATAAGAAATATCACAAACATTTGATGGAGAAATATGATGTAGCAATTAGTTTTTGTTACTAAATATGGTAATTTTGTTGTAAATAATAGGTTTGCAATTTTAAATCTCCATTTAATTGGAATACAAAAATACAGAAGTTGCATAAAAAACAGTAAATTTCATTATGCTGTACACATGTTTCAAGGAATAACCTTTCATCAGCAGCATTAAAATCAAATAATATGGAAAGCCATAATCCAAAAGTTGTCACATAAAATTCATAGTGATGGTAGACATTTCGAAATTTCATTGTGTGATATAAGAAAAAGATGATGAGTGCAAATCATTTTTACAATGTATTATATTTTTTTAACATACATAAGTAAGTTGAGAACTACCTATCTGAACATAAAAAAAATATATGTATGAATGTACTATAAGGCTGAATCTACTTAAGAAAAACCAATTCATAAATCATAAATACATAAATATTTATCATTTGTGTATTGCAGGAAAGTATACTGGGTAGATAGTCGGAAATCATCAATGTATGTAATAGAACTGAATGGTACTAGTCAGCTGACACTGTTAAAAGGTGGATTTCTGAAAAGTCCCAGAGCTTTAGTGGTGGATCCTAAACATGGGTAAAATTATTTATTTTTCTGTAACATAATGATGTATTCAGTTGATCATTTGGTATACTCCTAAATTCAAGTTAACAAAGTAACAGGTGAAATATTGAAATTGTCCAGAAACGCTGGTTCATTCCAGACATTTACTGCTATTTACTCTCTCTTTTAGGTGGGGGAAGGAGCAGATATATATTTTGGTAAACCTGAAATAAAGTCCAATAAAGAACATAATGTAAAATTTGTACTTTTGTTCTACTTCCATAAAACAACATTAAACTGCTTCAATTACAATAAAAAGACCTTTTTGTTCATTTTTGAGCTGAGATGAGCATTTTCTCAATAATTATATTCCACAGACTAGAACGTCTCCCCATTTATCAATCATTTCAGTATAAACCGAGCCCAGAGACAGCTTATCTGCATTCTAGAACTCGTGTCTGATCGGTTTATTATTTTATTTGACAATAAAATAAGTTTAAATTAATTCATCTAGCTGATAATTCTATGGTATTTTTATTAGGTATTTATCTGGAATCTTTCACCATGTATTTGGCATATATGAATGAACCTAGATAATAATTATTTGTTTTTCAATAGGTATTTATATTGGACAGATCAGAATTTTTCATGATGTATTGGGCATATCAGTATATGTACACAGATAATGATTATTTGGTATTTTTCTAGGTATTTATATTGGACTGATTTATA
>MJUU01049548.1:47661-59122 GCA_002080025.1 Modiolus philippinarum
TCATGTAATCCACCATTAATATTTTTGGTATGTCATGTCATGTCATGCCATGATTTTTCATTGTCAGAGGTTGGCAACTATGGGAAGGGGTTCAGTGGGGAATAAAATATTGTCGCAATATATTATACATGCAGCTAAGCTGGTCCAAATGGGATGTAAGCTCTTGTAATAATATGATATGGCTATCAGGTTGTCTCAATGGGTGTAAGTTTTCATCTCAATATGATATTGCTGATAGAGTGGTCTTAGAGGGGTGTAAGTTCTGAACACAATATGATATAGTGGAGAGGGCATCTCAATATGGGTGTAATTGTTAAGCAGGATCATCAGAAAAAAACGCACGTGTGACACAGGAACTTCTGAAACATGTGAAGGATAAACAAGCTTATTTTACGAGCAACTGTCCCCATGTTTTGGTCGGATTTTCATACTCCTCTGGTTTTTGTCTAGCCCGCGACAAAAGTCGGGAATGCGAGACATATGCGTGCTAAGTATGACGACGGCGTTAACTTTTACTAAATGCAGGATATTTTGAAAACCGTTTGATGTAGGAGCCTCATATTTGGTCCAGTGGTAGTACTAATCAAGTGCTACCTGACGAAATAACGTTATGTGGCCTTGACCTCAATTTCATGGTCTAGTGGCCATGTTAAGTTTTTCTGCTTAAGTCCATTTCTCAATAACTAGAAGTGGTAGGTTGATAATATTTGGTATGTAGGTTGGTCTTGGGTAGTACATGTCAGTCTTGCAGGTGACTTTTGTCCAAGACCTCAATTTCATGGTCTAGAGGCCACGTTAAGTTTTTCTGTTTAAGTCCATTTCTTAATACCTAGAAGTGGTAGGTTGATAATATTTGGTATATAGGTTGGTCTTGGGTAGTACATGTCAGTCTGGCAGTTGACTTTTGTCCTTGACCTCAATTTCATGGTCTAGTGAGCATGTTCACTTTTCTGATTAGTTCACTTACATTTCACATCAATTTAGAAGGCCAGCAGGGACGGGCGAGACATCTTTTAGGGTATTCACTTGTTATTCATTTTAAAGCTTATATCTCAAAAATAAGATCAGCAAACTAACAAATGTTTTTGCTTAAACTGCTCCTTTTTCATTTTTTTTTTTAGCAAATACAGTCGAACCTCGATAAGACGAAGTCAAAGGGACCATACAAAATTATTCGAGTTATCAGAGGTTCGAGACATCCGAGTTCTAGATTTACATATGCTTTCTTGCTACAACAGAGAATGGCGGTTGTGTCATTCGATGTGCATTACCAGATTAATGGCCATGATACCGTTCATAGAAAAATAGAAAAAAAAAAACATGATTTCATTAAATGAAACATTCACATACTACTTGTTTTTATATATATTGGCAAACATATTAGATACGATTATGCAATTTGATCTCAACTTCGACACTTCAGGGTAAATTTGCATTATAAATTTTTCACGGGACAACAATTTATATTCGAGTTATCCGAGAATTCGAATAATCCGAGTTCGAGTTATCAGAGGTAAAAATGCAAAGGGGAATTTTGCTGGAACTCGCCATTAACTTCGACACATCCGAGATTTCGAGACAACCGAGTTCGACATAACGAAGTTCGACTGTATCATATATATACTGTATATATATCTGAAATCCTATTTATTTTCAATTTGAGGAGCTAACATACTTCAGAGTGTTAGTAAAATTTTTGTTTTTTTTTGTGCTTCCAAATGGGAAAATTTGGTGGGAGTTCAGGAAAGGGATTGCAAAGATCAATAACAATTTGATTGGGAAAATTGGGTCAATACTAATTTAAACTGCAACTTTTGTGTATATATTTGTTTCATAAATTCTTATAGAAATTTTGATCTCTTCAAAAAAGCAAAAATTAAAAGAAATAGAGAGACATAATAAACAAGAAATAGGATGATAAGGCATGACAGTTAAGGATTTGTTTTTGTTTACATCATTATGGTTGAGAAATAAATACACAATTTATTTTTATTTAGCTGGATGTACTGGACAGACAGTAATACAGATAGTCCAAAAATAGAACGGTCGTGGATGAACGGTGATAACAGACAAACATTGATCAATACTCGTATTAGTCGTCCGACTGGATTAACTATTGATGACTATATGGGGGATCGTATTTATTGGTGTGATTCGAAGGAAAATGTAATCGGGTCTATGAAACCTGACGGGTCAGACAGAGTGGTAGTTGTTGGAAAAGGTAATCATATATTTAATCATTTATTCCATATTTTGTAGTTTTTGCTCATCGTTGGACATCATTGATTATAATAAGAATAATAGCCTTTCAGAGCCCATGATATTATTGATAAAATTCCTTATTGATATTGCTCCAATGAAGAAATTCAAAAAAAGAAAAATGCAATATTATTTCAGAATTTGTATGTTCTTTATTCACGAGAGACCTAATTTTTCAAAAAATACTTGTTTCATTATGGAAGTGCAAAAACAATACATAAATACTCAGGTTGCATAATAAATAGTAAATGTTGTTATGCTGCACAGGTGTTTCAAGGAGTAACTTTTCATCAGTAGCATTAGAATCAAATAAAATGGAAAGCCATAATCCAAAATGGTCAGAAAGATGTACTCATTACCAAAAATATCGAAATAGGTAGCCAAATCCAGTACTTAGGACATCCACTAAATGCAAATAATTTATGCTTTATCACTTTATATGAAGGCATGTAAAATATTCTTGGCTTTAAAGGGGTTAAAAAACTTCTTTTAACGTGTTGTCTGTATTAAGTGTTGTTGACTTTTTGTCTCGCCAGCGACGAAAGTCTCTGAAAGCGAGACATACATTGTAGGTATTACTTTCCGGTGGCAGTGGCTACGGTGGCGTTGTAAACTTTTTCTAAAACCTTAATAACTTTTTAACTGTAATGGATACACAGATCATCTTTGATCCACAGATGCCCTAGGTTACAAGCTTTCCAGCATCTCGTGTTTCAGATGACCTTGACCTTGTCTTCATTGCTAAATGACTGCATGAAAATTGCAACATAGTTTCACATTCAAGTCCTTTTTCTCTGTATTTGTAATGCATAAATCCATTATATTTAGTGTATTGATGCATCTTAGTGAGTACATGCCAGTCTGCCACTTGTCAAGTTGCACGGTTCAGTGACTTTGTAAATATTGTGACATAGTTTTACATTCAAGTTCATTTCTGAGCCATTGTAATGTGTAGAGATACCATATTTTGTGTAATGCTTCATTTTAATGAGTACATGCCAGTCTGACACTTGTCAAGTAACCTTGACCTTAATTTCATGGTCCAGTGACTTTGTTAAATTTTTACATTTATGTCCATTTCTCAGCAATTAAAGAAGCTAGACTATTCGTATTAGGTTTATTGTTAAATGTTAATGGATAGATGCCAGTCTGACACTTGTCAGTTAACCTTGACCTTAATTTCATGGTCCATTGACTTTGTTAAATTTTTACATTGATGTCCATTTCTCAGCAATTAAAGAAGCTAGACTCTCAATATTAGGTTTATTGTTACATATTAAAGGATAAATGCCAGTCTGACACCTGTTAAGTAACCTTTACCTTAATTTCATGGTACAGTGACTTTGATAATTTTTATACGCCCATTGAAAGATGGACATATTATGGTATACCCTCCCTCCGTCTGTCCATGCTTTTTGGTTTCCGGAGATTTTTTCTGTAACCGCTTGACATATTGATTTCATATTTGGTATATTACTATATCTATGTGAAATACAGATCCCGTTCGAATTTGGTTTCGGTCGGTTGAATTTGTACAGAGTTATGGCCCTTGGACTTAGTGAAATTTTGAAAAATATAGGTTTCCGGAGTTTTTTCTGTAACTGCTGGACATATTGATTTGATATTTGGTATATAAGTATATCTAGGTGAGATACAGATCAAGTTCGAATTTGGTTTTGTTTGGTTGATTTTGTACAGAGTTATGACCCTTGGACTTTGCAAATTTTTGAAAAACATCAGTTTCTCAACCTTTTCTTTACAATGTGTGAATATGTTGATTTGATATATAGTTTATGATTGTATGTTTATAAATTATGGATTAAGTTTAAATTTGGTTCCTGTTTAATGATTTTTGTGGACAGTTATGGCCCTTGGACTTAATATTTTTTTGAAAATTCATTTTTTACATATTAATTTGATATTTATTGAATGGTTACATCTTGGTAAGGCACATATTCTTTTTGATTTTTTTTCAATCAAAATTTTGTTGTGGTCCAACAAGGCCATAAAGTTCGAGTTGACAGTGGACGGGTGTATCATGCGCTCTTGGCGCAGCAGTTTATTTACATTGATGTCCATTTCTAAGCAATTAAAGAACCTAGACTCTCGAAATTGGGTTTACTGTTATGTATTAATCGGTATATGCCTGACTGACACTTTTCAAGTAACCTTGACCTTAATTTCATGCTCCAGTGAGTTTGATATTTTTTTAGATTGATGTCCATTTCTCAGCAGTAAAAGAACCTAGACTCTCCATATTAGGTTTATCTTAAATGTTGAATCAGGCAGTAATTTTCTTGACCTTCTATATTAGGTTCATCATGTGTAAACATTAATGTTTATATTCTGGCAAGACGTTTCTGTGTCTACACTTGTTAGAAGTTTATGTATGTTCATATATATTTGTGTTTTAAGGTGTGGTAAACCCAATGAGTTTGGATGTATTTGAAAGTAACCTTTACTGGGCCTCACAACAGTTGGGTAGTATTATGAAGATGGATAAATTTGGTAGAGGAATAAATGTTACACTTCAATCTGGCTTGTTGCTACCGACAACTGTCAGGGTGTTCCATAGTCAGCGACATAATATATCTGGTAAGTTTCATATAGAAATAGAAGTAATTTTGGAGGAGTTTATTGCTGTGTAAACATGGCCCACTTACTCACAAACTAAACAAGGTCTGAAGGAAAAAATTTAGAGTTTGTGTGTGAAAGGCCATGTTTACACATCCATAAACTTTTCCAGAATTACTTTTATTTCGTATAATTCCAATTCTTTGAATTAAAACAATGCTGTCACTGAATTTGACGTCAACACTTGCTGCACTTTTTATACCTTGTTCCCCATCGGGGATAGGGGTATACTGTTTTCAGTCTGTGTGTGCTTGCATGCGTGCGTGTGTGAGTGGGTGTGTGTGTGTGGTTTGTCCGTAACACATTTTCGCTGAGAGAGGGGTATTTCTATTGAGCTTGGGCTCACAGATCACATGTTTAAGTCCAAGTGTATAAATAACTGACAAGAAGCGGTTATTGAGAGACAACTTCTTATTCATGATGTGGCCCAATGAAATTGGACATTTCAAAAGCAGTCAAAATTATTTGCCAACACAAACATTCAGGGTAACACTTAATATTCAATTGCCTTGTTTGTTGTTAAAAACTCCAAGGTTTAACTCTTTCAACACCAAGTAAAATTTCACTAGATAACCCCAATACACCACAGTAACTTTCATGAACAGCTAGCAGCAGATTTTACCTCATTAAGAAAAATAATTAATTAAAAATATAAATACATTATGTATCACTATGAATTATATATCAAATTAAAGGGGATAAAATAAACTAAAAGATGATATAAAAACAAAAATAAAAAATACATGTATATGTTTTAAGAAAATATTTTGCAATAAAGATAAAATTACAGGTAAAATCCAGGTAAGTTTGATTTTTATGGTCAAAAACATGCAGTAAATAATTTTCAAAAAATTAAATCTAACCATCAAGTGAAAGATTTATTTAATCCAAACAAATCCATGTTAAAAATAATGCCACATAAACCTTTATCCATACGCCTTTGTGGATGTCCGTGTCATCCCCCCTTTTTTCTATCGCCAGTCTCAGTTTTCAAGTTTGATATTGATGAACATTTTGTCAGGGAAAAAACGACTGGAAGGAGTCAGAAGCCTCGTGCCCTTCACGGCCGTATTCTCTCATTAAATTCTGCAATATTCCGCTCATTTTCGCCTGTAATTCATGGTATTTAGACCCTTTATATGCGTCCTTGGATCAAAATCTGTCAAAGTCCGATTGGTCATCAATTTTGACTGACCACATCGCAAAATTGACAAAACGAGTCATTCTGTTTATTTCCCCATGCATAAACAGCGTTCAGTTAACAAAAATCGTCAAAATTTTAATCCCCAGAAAGCTCTGACTCCTTTGAATTATTGCCATTCCCTCGAAAAATTTTCCATTGTCTTTAATTGCTTGTAATTTGATCGTTTTGGCCTCGATTCCCTCCAAAAAGGTTGGAAAGTGAAAGTAGAATCTTCCCAAGATTCAATGCGCCGACATATGCGCAAACAACACTTCCTAGGTCATTGACAAGTCAATGATTGTTTGTAAACATTCTCAGTCCGGAAAAGCGGTCTGTGGTGTTGAATGGTAGTAAACTTGTCAGACCGCTAAAGCGGTCTACGGTGTTGAAAGGGTTAATATTCATTGAAAGCATTCTAAAAGATATATACATTTACAAATCACTTAATCATGAAAATGTACAGGGCTTTTTTTACCTTTGTTTTACATCCGATTAATGGCCCCATTCACAACGTGAAAATACCTATTTTTTCCCCAAGAAAATTGTAGAAATTCCCAATGGAATCAAGCAAAAATAATATGTTTTAATTTGTTTCAAAATTGCGATTCATTAGTTAGCTGGAAAAGGTCTTCCATCGATAATTCTCAATTAAATCTTTAGGGAAGCGAAACGAACTTAACATTCATTTTTACGACACAATTTGCTGGTTTATGGTATTTTTTTTGCGGTACTTCTTGGGCTTTATGGTATGTTTAAGGAACGTACACTAGATGTTTATTCGTGTCCATAAATCGATGAACGGTCAAAGTTTACTCAAAAATTCGAGCAATTCGGATTAAATATAATGAACAAGGAAATGTTTCAAAGTAATATCACATGAAATGCCAGCCCTATATATTGTGAGAAGGTAACGAGAGCTGTGTCTTCTGATGATGCTAATACTGAAACTTTTGTTCGTGGTCTGATGAATGTAATCTCCCTACTGTTAATGGCCCTTAATTAATGCACAGGTAGTTGTAATCTCAACTAGTTATACCCCCACAAACGAAGTTCAGGGGGGTATATAGGAATCACTCTGTCCGTCTGTCCGTCTGTCTGTCTGTCTGTGATAGCCACAAATTTTTTCGTAACAGTTTTCTCAGTAACTACCAATCACTGCCACTTGAAATTTTGTATGCAAGTTTATAACCATGTCCCATACCGCAAGTAGCGATTTCAGTTTTGTCGGACATCTACTTCCTGTTAACCGACTTAGTTAATTTGCGAGATCTTTTGTCAATTATAGAGACTTTTCGTAACAGTTTTCTCAGAAACTACCAATCACTGCCACTTGAAATTTTGTTTGCAAGTTTATAACCATGTCCCATACCGCAAGTAGCGATTTCAATTTTGTCGGACATCTACTTCCTGTTTACTGACTTAGTTAATTTTCGAGATCTTTTGTCAATCGTCGAAACTTTTCGTAAGTTTTCTCAGTAACTGCTCATCACTGCAACTTGAAATTTTGTATGCAAGTTTAGAAGGATGTCCTATACCGCTAGTAGAGATTTCAAGATTGCTGAACATCTACTTCCTTTTTAACAACTTAGTTAATTTTCGAGATCTTTTGAGCAAATTTCAGATTTTTCAGTACACAATGGAATTGTGCAATTATAATTTTTTTTGTTACAAATTACATCAGGTATCTTCTACTCCAATGGGGAGTGGGGGGTATCATTTTGTGGCCCTCCAGGCCACAGTACCTCTAGTTGTTGTTGCTCCATAATCAAAGCCTGGAAATTCTCCTTCAATTCTTTGACAACCAAATACAAAGGGAAAAGAATAAATAAAGGCAACACAAACGTACATAATATGACAAAGCTGCAACAAGAAATAAGAATCAACATGGAAGCATAAAACATAAGTGTAAGGAATGGGAACTCTCACAAAACCAGGGTTTTTGAGAAACACTTTCAGGAGTCAATCAGAGCTATCATCATGTAATACTGAGGTTTCTTTATTATTTACATTTATTAGCAAAAAAAAACAGGCAGAATAGAAGGATTTGTGTTCTTAAAATAAAATGATGTAGAGCAAATGTATATAATGAAAATCTTGTTTAAAAAATTCCCAAATTGGATGTCACCGATGCAATTTTCCCAATTGCAAGGGTTGGGATCTTATTTTAATAAAGGTGGAAAAAGCCCTGACTTATCAAACACTTATTATCTTAATGCATTTATATGCAAATGAGTATAATACTCCATTTGTCATTGCCTATAGTTATTAAATATTTTATTTCAAATACTTCATGAATTTTTATTTATCTTTTTAAACAATGTAATTAGAGATATCTATCAGGAAAAGTGTTTGGCTCCAATAAAGTCAACTTATGCCTTTTGTACTTTGTTTAAAAATACAAATATTAAAGTGTATAAAAAATGCATTTGTAATAATATTTTCTTTATTTAGTGAAGAATCCATGCTCTGGCAAATGCAGCCATCTTTGTTTACTGGTACCTGGTGGATACAGATGTGCTTGCCCAGATGGTACACAGTTCCAGACAGGAAACAAGTTTATTTGTGATGCAGGTTAGTATGTTTTTAAAAACTTTGCAGAACTTCAAAACAAATTTACACTGGTATTATATACATCTAATCTGAAAAATAATCGTCTCTAGAAAAAGGCAAGGAAAGATGTTAAGTACAAAAAAACCTTTTTCTGGTATTGTAGGTGGTAACTTATCTAAACTGAACCCTGATTATATCAAAAATATTTTGAAACCAGAGAGCTGCAGAAACTAAAATCTGCAGGAATTATTTTCATTTCCTATGCTATTAACTGAATTCTGCTATTGACAGTCCAAGTCTATTTATTAGGATTCTTATATTAATAAGCGTTATTTTGGCTTCATGGTAACTATTTCAGTTTTGTTTGTGTGGTCCCTGAACCTGTCAACACTGAACCGTAACTATTAAACTGGGAACTTATTATACCCCCGATCCCCAACGGGGATATGGGGTATACTGTTTTTGGTCTGTGTGGGTGTGTGGGTGTGGGTCTTAGGGTCCGTCCATAACACATTTTTGTCACATTTATCTCAACAATGATAAAAGGTACAGATCTGACATTTTGTCAGAAGCTTTGTATGATCATGCCATATCATGGGATGTGTTTCCAGGCATTTCTGTACCATACTTCCTGTTTATCAACTTACCGTTTTTTGGTGTGTATTACACGCACATATTTTCCCCCAGAAAAGTCCTAGTGAGAGGGGATGCGTTTTATACATGCGAACTTCAAAAGACCATTTTTTCCTGACCACCGTCTAACTTAACTTCAGACCGGAAATGACATTGGAAATAAGTATAAAATCCTTGCTGTGATCCAGATACGAACCTGTGTTTGATGATAACAAAGTTTGCTTATGTTAACATGATTAGATGTGTATTGTTTTCTATGTATACAACATGTATATTCAGAGATTTCCCGGTGCCCAAAATTTCATCTCGATCGTGTCCGCCATATTTGTTTTGATTAGGTGAAACCGTTTCTGGGTTTCAGGGATAGACGATACTTTCAAGTCATAATGTAATTATATTTATGAAAAGGGATAGTTTAAATGAAGTTAATTAATGCATAAACCGATTATGAAGATCAATAAGGGAATATCACTTAAAAATTTACCAAAGTCAAACCGTAATATTTACGTATCCGTAACCGCCTTTGACTTTTAATTACGTTTTGAGATAAACTTCCTGTGTGTACGAAATCAATGTTTTTCGTTTGCAAATTTCCCAAAATGTTTGAACAAACCAGTAAATAAATACAGATACAGTTATTCCTCTAAATATAAGTGAATAAAGCATCATGTCTTCCATTTAATTCAGTCCACAAGGTAATTCTCGGCGTCTCTTAGACATTTTTGGACAGAACATGTTGTTGAAAATTTACGTGCGTTTTTTACACACGAACTAGATTTTTTCTGATTCTTTTCCTCTGAGAAAGGGGGTGCGTTTTATACACCAATGCGTTTAATACACACCAAAAAACGGTAGTCCATTTTTGACACGTGTAGCATTGTCAAGTAATTTTACGTCAAAGTGTTCTCTGCAGTGCTATGTGAAACAGATCTATGATTTTATCAGAAGCTTTGTATGATCATGCCATATTGTGGGATGCGTTTTCAGGCCTTTCCGTATACTACTTCCTGTTAACAGACTTGGTCGATTTTTGACACTTAAGTATTTAAATATTAGATTAATTTTTAGTCAAAGTGTTCTTTGCAGTGCTATGTTACAGATCTAAAATTTTGTCAGAAGCTTTGTTTGATCATGCCATATCATGGGGTGTGTTTCCAGGCCTTTCCGTACAATACTTCCTGTTTATCAACTTAGTCGATTTTTGACACGTGTAGCATTGTCGAGTAATGTATGATCATGCCATATTGTGGGATCCATTTTCAGGCCTTTCTGTATACTACTTCCTGTTTACTGTCTTAAATATGTTACGCAAGGATATGGAGTAAATTAGTTACATTTTTGACACTTATAGCATATAGAGTAATTTTTAGGGCCCGCATCGTCAAAGATTTCGTCAAAGATTTCTTGGCTTGTACAAGTGGGAATGATTTGAAATTTGGTCTGAAGCTTGGAAATGATGAGTTGTATTGTGTAAGCAATTTTCAAGTTTGTCGGGTATCCACTTCTTGTTTTCTGATACTTTGATTTTTTTCATTTTTCATTTAGTTCATTTTTAGCTCACCTGGCTATGCCAGGGTGAGCTTTTGCCATCACTTGGCGTCCGGCATCCGTTGTCCGTCCGTCGTCCGTCCGTCCAGCGTAAACTTTTCATTCAAAGATCTTCTCCTCTGAAACCACTGGGCCAATTGGAACCAAATTTGGTCACAATGGTCCTTAGGTGGTCCCCTTTAAAAAAGATATCCATGAGGTCCGTACCTCATCCAAGATGGCCGCCAGTGGGGAACATAGTTTTAACATTGGACCATATGGGTACACACATTCAAAGATCTTCTTCTCAGAAACTACCAGTCCAATTATAACTAAACTTACTCACAATGGTCCTTAGATGGTCCCTTCCAAAAAAGGTATCCGACAGGTCTGTACCTAATCCAAGATGGCCGCCAGCGGGGAACATAGTTTTAACATTGGAACCTATGGAAAAGACATTCAAAGATCTTCTTCTCAGAAACTACCAGTCCAATTATAACCAAACTTAGTCACAATGGTCCTTAGATGGTCCCTCCCAAAAATGATATCTGGCAAGTACGTACCTAATCGAAGATGGCCGCCAGCGTGGTACATAGTTTTAACATTAGACCCTATGGGAAAGACATTCAAAGATCTTCTTCTCAGAAACTACCAGTCCAATTATAACCAAACTTA
>MJUU01049550.1:1026-11143 GCA_002080025.1 Modiolus philippinarum
AAAAGATGTATAAATTTGGTATTGCGAGAAAGGAAAAAAGCTGAAATGCAAAATATTTCAATCTTATAAGGTAATTTTGGGAAAAGTACATATAAATGGTGTGTCGCGACAATTGAAATAAGTACCGACATATAATATCTCCCACTTCTGAGGTCATTTTTGATAAAAGATGAATAAATTTGGTATCACGAGAAAGTAAAAAGCTGAAATGCAAAATATTTCAATCTTTTAAGGTAATTTTGGAAAAAATACATTAGACAATTGAAATAAGCACCAAAATATAATATATCCCACTTTTGTATTCATTTTTGACAAACGATGCATAAATTTGGTATCACGAGAAAGGAAAACAGCTAAACTAAAAAATATTTCAATCTTATAAGGTAATTTTGGGACAAATACATACAAATGTTGTGTTGCGACAATTGAAATAAGCACTGACAAATAATATATCTTCAACAATAGCCTTTTATATGATAAAGAGTATGTAAAAAAAGTCAAGTTATGCATTAATGAAACAGTTAGTCGATATAAGATAGAAAACACAGAAGGGGAAGACTTTGAACTTAGCGTTGATCCTCATATCTTTTGGGAAACCCTCAAATGCATGATAAGGGGAATTACTATTTCTCATTCCTCATATATTAAAAAAGAAAAACATAAAAAAGAATCAGAATTCGAGGAAAATCTGAGAAAATTACAAAATAAATTCAATAGTTATCCATCCGTAGACCTTAAAAATAAAATTCAGGATGCTGAAAATGAATTAAAGTTTTTAAGGGAAAAAAGAGTAAATGGGATAATGGCTCGTGCAAAAGCCAGATGGGTGGCAGAAGGTGAAAAATGTACAAATTATTGCTGCAATCTTGAAAAAAGAAATTATACTGAGAAACTTATCCCAAAACTTGTTACGGAGGATGGTACAGAATTACTCAACCAGTTTGATATTCTGAAAGAACAAAGAAATGTTTACGATAAACTTTATACTTCTAGTAATCCTATATTAGATGAAGAACATGAAAAGTTATTTTTTGATAAAGATAACCCATTTTTAATTCTTTTAACGGATATAGAGACAAGTAGTTTAGAAGATTCCTTGGGTAAAATTGAAGTACTAAGTACTCCAAAAAAGATGAAAAATGGGAAGTCACCAGGTCTGGATGGATATACTGTTGAATTCTATATTTTTTTTTTTGGAATGATATAGATCCTTTTCTCATTAAATCTTTAAATTATAGCTTAGAAAAAGGTTCTATGTCAGTCTTTCAACAACAAGGTGTTATTACATGCATTCCAAAAGAAGAAAAGGCAAAATTTTACTTAAAAAACTGGAGGCCTATAACTCTGTTGAATGTTGATGCTAAACTTATTTCTGCGTCCCTAGCCAATAGAATACAGTACAGGGAAAATTCAAGATTGCCGTTTTTGTGATCCCGAAGTGATCATTTTGTGATCCTGTAGCAGTCAATGATTGTAATCAAGGATTGTTCGTGTTTGCGATCAATGATCATACGGGTATATGCGATCAATGATCACAAAACAATTTGCAATCATTGATCCCAAAAGTTATGATCAGTGATCATAACTTGTGGTGCGATCCTTGATCACAACAGTGCGATCATTGTGATCCTTGATTGCAAGATTGTGATCCTTGATCGCAAAGTCATATGATCCTTGATCGCAAAGTCATATGATCCTTGATCGCAAAGCTGTCATCCTTGATCTCAAACTTGTGATCATTGATCGCCAAGTACATAGTTATAGGTTCGTTCCATTTACAAACATATTTAATGTGTATTAACGGGAAGTTTGAAAAACCGGAAAGTCTTGAAATGCATGCCTTGTCTTCATATCTTTTGAATGCATTAACATATAGAGAAATTATTCACAAATATTTTAAAAGCTAATAGAAGATCTATAAGATGATATATTACTTAATGAAATTAATTTTAAAGACATCACGATTGTCGGAAGATAAAATGTGAAATTAGGACTTAAAACTTTAATTTTCGAAATCTTTAGGACTTAATCAAAATTTTTTTAGTGATTTTCAAAAATGATTTATTTACAAATAAAATGGCTTAAATTTTTTTTTTGTTTTACTTAGAGGTAGAAAAAGTGGCCGGGAAAGACTGCTATTGTTGTCTGAAAACTTTGAAATTTATAACTTTGAGTGTGTATTGAATAAAACTATCAAAAGATAATTTATTTATATATGAAAACGCATAAACTGCAATTGTTTTTCACTTAAGCAAAGGGTCAAAACCGTAACCTGAAATATATCTTGTATGGTGGAATTAGGCAGTTACAAAACACATGTAATAGATTTTCAACTTTCATTGTGTATTGCATGAGCCTTGGGTAACCCTTTTGAATTTCTGTGATTGATTTTTAAAGAAAGTTGATTAATAAATAAAATGATATGGCATATGTAATTTTCTTGATATCAAAACAAAAGATCAAAACCGTGGCCGGAATTACATATGGTGTGGTCAGTCAACTGTCAATTTTTCAACTTTGAACATATATTGAATAAAAATCAAATTATCTGGTAAAAAATCTTTCTGGTGTTGTAAATTAGCTGTTCTTTCATTGTATCGTTTGAGAATCGGATAAATCAGAGATACGTCTCTGAATATATTAGTCAAATTTCTGTTCCATATATGATAATTCATTTACAACGTAATTTAGATAAATATACTGTACGTCCTTGTTATTTCTAAACAACAAATCTGCAGCCAAGTGCATAATAGGAGCAAAATTTAATCAATCATGTAAATCAAAATATATAAATAAATTTCTCCAATAACGTGTACAAACTCTTGTCCGAGAGGTACGACTTTTTTATAAGAACTTGATCGGTTGTTCGAAATCTTGTTATATGGATGTATTATACCTATCAAAAATATCACAAACGTAGTTTTATGGATATCAATTCACATCCTAATCAAATAAACATGTCAAGCTTTGTGACACATTGTTGTTAATTAGCATCATTCATGCAAAATGGTTTGACGTAAACAAAAATCAAACAAACAAGCAAAAAAAAACAAAAAACAAAAACAAAAAAAAAACAAAAAAAAGAACAATATTCATTCTATTTTTTATCATTTAAAACGAACATTTCCAACACAGGTATTGAAATTTTTGTATTACTTGAATATGACTAATTTCAAGATACTTTTTTGACAGAAACTACATTGATCATGCTTCATATCGGGTTCGATATCATTATATGAATACGCAACTGGTTTGTCGGAAAATCGAAAAAAACTCTGTACTTATGGATATTTAATTGTAAAATTGAACATTTTAATATCTTCCGATATTACTAATAATGATCAATAATCTTCCAGTGAGCATTAACACAGTTTCAAAACGGGAACAAGCCTATCGATAATGATCTTACATTATTAGGATTAAATTATAACAGAATTGACGCATACCGAATTTAACATTACAGGGAACAGTTCAATTTTTGTGTGTCGCGTGTGAAGCAGAATATGCTTACCCTTCCAGAAAACCTTATGACACTCCTGTTTGTAGGGGTTCATAGTATAATTTTTCGGTTTGCTTCGTCTTCATCACGATCATGTTCCAGTACAATATTTTCAATAGTAATCCCCAAGAGTAACAGCCTATTTGTAATTTTGTAAAGTTTTGCCTAAATTCTGCCTGAAACTTAAGTATTTGTGACTCGATTGCCCAGGTCAATTAACATGTCTGATGAGGTACGTGAAGTAAAAGCACTCACAGATTAAGCCACAGACATTTAAGAGGAGGCGGACAGGATTAATGGAGACCGGGAGAAAGGGGACGGGAGAAAGGAGAAAGGTCCAGGAGAAGGAAGAGATAACTAAATATCGAAGTTACTGTGCATTTAATTTCTGCATATGCGTATTTCGACAACTTATGTCTCTTCAGTGCAGATAAAATCTAAACGTTTGGAAGACCATCAACTCAAAGATGTTTAAAAACTGATAGAGAACAAAACAACGGCAGTAGAATACCGAAGGAACAAAGCACAAAATTACACAAATCAAAGTCCAGAGACAAGGCAAAAGCAAGAACACCAAAAGACGGAAGACCAAAGACACCACATGACCACAAAACACACAAACATTACATATACAACACAAAAAACTAAAGCAAAATAAACAATATGATCTAAATGTAAGCAAAAAAAAAAAACAGCTAAGGACAGAGCTTTGCTTGAGGGAGATACTCCTTAGTTTTCAAAAAAATTTACAAAAATTTAGATATTGCAAGGTTCAAAATAGAATCGGCTTTCTGGTCAGCACCGAAGTACTGACCACTGGGGTGGTGAATACCCTCGGGGACTAACAGTCCACCAGCAGAGGCTTCGACCCAATGGTAACAAATAATTAAATAAGAGAGGATGGGAAAAAGAAGTGGGAAGGGAGAAAAGAAAATGAAAGGGATACGGTGAGAAAATGGGCAGAAGAAAGGAGAGGGGCGAGAGAAAGGAGAGACACACCCTGTTCGCCCCCTCATTTTACTTGACATTTTTTTTCAATTTTCGGAGATTAAATGTATAAGCCCGGCACCTGAATCGGTTTTCACGGGCTCAGGCTACAGAGCTGCCGAGTGCGTCCCCATGGCCAGCTGGTGGATAGGGAAATACCCTGTCTATGCGAGAAAGTCAGGGCATAATACGGAAAGCGAGCCATAATAGCCGAACTGTGTGGAGAGACGCCATACTCCATGAAGTATAAAGACCCCTTCTATATTTTTCTAAAAAGAGCAGAGTCACTTGGTCTCGTATAGAAGGCTAAATTTCCTGCCCCTACCCATACTCCCCTTTTCTAGTGGCTATCAAAACTCGTTGCCCGGTTGTCCCTTCCACCTTTATTTCTGTCTTCTTTTACTTACATTTTTTTTATTTGATTAACTTGTTCTCGTCCTGATATAGCTGAAATATTGCTCACTGGACGTTAAACTCTAACTAATCAATCAATCAATCAATCAAGCAAGCAAATGTATAAGCAGTCCGGACTCGATTATTCTAGTGTATTCTAGATAAAATATAGTTTGGTCATAGCCTCTGAAACTATTAAGATGCAAACTGAATCAAACCCTACACTGAAGTCTTTCCGTCAACGCCAAGCATAAGACTCTATGTCAAAAATATTGTGATCATCACCTTTGATAGTATTGACGCAATTTGAAGCATGGAACGTATTGATAGTACTGAAGCAATTTTAAGCATAGAAAGTATGAAGATAATCTCCTCTGAAACCATGAAAGCAAGTTGAACCAAAGTATACTTGAATGATGTATAGATTTCTCTATGATCTGACAATAAGCATGTAAATATTTTCAACAGCACTGGGCATGATTTACGACTGAAATCATGGTAAATGCATACTTTGATCATCTATTCAACTGTGACTTAGCATTTGTTGAGTAATTATTTTTATTGTTCTTACCTGGTAAGCAAAATCGAGCAGAAATAGGTTTATTATTTATTTAACCTTTTGTAAATTTGTATTTCCAGTATACCAGAAAAGTGGGACAGAGCTGGATCAATGACCCATTGGATAAAATAATGACAACAATAATACAAACAAAATGTAAATTAATTCGAAGAGTTCCGAAATATCCGTCACGTAGATTTTAATTGACATTAAAAAGTTTACATACAGCGCTAAAAGTATTGAACAACCGATCACTCATAATCAATGATAAATATGCGCATACAATATACATTGATAGCTTCTGGAACATGAAGATCTCTTGTTTACTTTTTAAAAATCTTTCCTGGAAAACTCTCATCTCGAAAGTCCCATATTAGAGACCCGTGATCAAGTCCTGCAAGCTCATTTTACTAGTCAGTGGTATACATATCTGCATTCAAACAAACGAGAACTCTTATTTAGAGAAGCCCTTTTGAAAGATTAGATGTGACCGTTTTATAAAACAACGGCAGTTTTTTTCATCACTGAAATTTTGTACAGTACATCCATAAATCCTTGGTCACCTGGTAACCGATGTTTATTGTGGGTTGTTTATTGCCACCAACACTTTACTTCACCTTTGCAAGGTTTGGCACACGCCTGTGCATGTATTACAGATAATCGTAAATTAATCTACCACACGCACGTGATTTTAAGATATTTACACCTTTGAGAATGCAAAAGGTATTATTATCACGAAAACAGTGTTTTGTTTGTATAATAGTCTAAAAGGGTGTTTTTTGAAAAGTAAAACAAAACTACTATGTATTAAACAAGCGCAATATAAAATTTATTCATATATGCTGTATATATGTATTCCACAGAAAATAAATGCCTGTTTCTTAACACAACTGCAGTTTCAAATAAATATCAGCTTTTGTGATAAAACCTTTGCGCTCGTGTCTCGACTATGAGCTTGATATCCCACATCCATGGATATTACAAGATAAGTAGTGGTATATCATTTTCTCTTATACCAAGCATTTCTTAACCATCCATTTTCAAACTTATATATGACAAGTGCAACAGTGTTTTTATTTCGCTACAAACATTCTTGCCGGAATACATGAACTACCGTTGAATATTTAAGCCGAAATCAAAATGCCCTATGTTAGTGTATCACCAAGCACTTGGAATAGCCCACACAAGTTCCCGTTACTTCTGACAGAGACTATTAAATTTTATGTGTCTCTGCTTCTGATAAGACCGACACGTTGTCAAGTAACATGATTTTTACAGAAATGGGGTCAAAAAGTCAATGTATTAACCCGAATACACAAATTGAATCGGGGACTAGTTAAATTTATATTAAGTTTTAGCTTCAATAGACAGTAGAAGATCCGCCAAGAAAGTAAGATAAAATGCGTCTGTTTGTTCCTTGCATAGTTTTCTCATATCCTCTTTATTCCGTATAGTTACTAGAGATGAAATATTAATTTGATTTTATAAATGTACCCGGATAAAAATGTCATGTTGGGAATTCTTTTAAATTTATTTCTAATGCTCATTTTATCCCCCAAAGCTGTTACCAGTCTGTTATTGTGCAAGACTTTTTATGTAATGTGAGTAAGCCGACAGCTCTGCGCTAGAGAGAGTCGAGCACGTGTGTATATTGAGACAACAGTGAAATATACACACCGCGGACAGAATGTTTTACGACTGTGTTACAATCCCGGGGTTACAATATACAATCACCTTCTGCAGGTAATCATTGTACACTGGCAAATAAACTTCTCGCAAAAACAGGAGTAAATGGCATATACATGATAGATAAACTTATCTTAAAAAAAATCAGTAACCCGGCACTGTAAAGTACATAATATATAAATGTTCTGGGCATATGTACAGTATATACAAAGAATTTTTTAATCGGAAAATAACATTAAGATGTAAAAGGCTTAATATCTAGAAATAAAAATAGTAAAAAAATAACAATAATAAATAAATAAATTAGTAAAAAAAAAAATATGAAAAAGTAAACAAAAATGAAAAAATAAATGATTTAATAAAAGCAACGATAAAAAACAATAATCGATTTTTGTTCAACAAAACGTTTTACTGAAATGAATAATACACGTAAAATAAACGATTAGTTTTCATATATAATGAATATAAGTTAAGACGGTCTTACATTTTTCTTTTTGTTAATAAAAATTTCTATTTTTAATAAACAATCATTGATAGTACAACTCTTGCAATCTTTGTGATCCTTGATCGCAAGGATTGTGATCCTTGATCGCAAGGATTGTGATCCTTGATCGCAAGGTTTGTGATCCTCGATCGCAACGGCTGTGACCTTTGACCGCAACGAATGTGATCCTTAAATTGTATCTCCTGCGATCATTGATAACAATCCTTGCGATCAACGATGACAATCCTTGCAATCAATGATCACAACACCTGCGATCAAGGATCACAACACCGGCGATCAATGATCGCAAACATTGTGATCATGCGGTCATTTAACGCACTCCTGTATTGCAATCAATGATCATAACTTTTTTTCTGTGATCCTTTTGTGATCCCTTAGTAATCCTTTTGCAGTCAAATTGCCAGGTTGAATATTCCTGGTACTGTAAAACCAATTTTGAATAGAATTATAAGTGAAACACAAGTAGGCTTTTTAAAGGGAAGATGCATTGGAGAATGTACTAGATCAATTTTTGATATTCTGGAAAAATCTGAGGAGGATGATATACCCGGCCTCTTGATCCTTCTCGACTTTGAGAAAGCATTTGATACACTTGAATGGTGCTTCATTGATAAAACTCTTTCCTTTTTTTGGCTTTGGTGAGAAATATGCTAAATATGGTAAAACATTTTATGCAAATTCACAGAGCTGTATTATAAACAATGGTCATTGCTCTGAATTTTTTAAGATTGGTAGAGGGGTTCGCCAAGGCAGCCCCCTCTATCCCCCATCTTTTTATACTATCCTTGGAATTAATGAGTGCAGCATTAAAGTATGATCCTGAAATTAATGGATTAAAAATAGATGATTCAGAATTTTTAATAAGTCAATATGCGGATGATTCATCTCTATTACTAAGTGATGATGAACAATCTTTAGAAAAGGCTATACACATATTAGACAAATTCTCTGAATGTGCTGGATTACGAGCTAATTTTGATAAAACAGAAGCCATATGGTTTGGTTCAAAAAAGTTTTCAAATGAAACGATGTTACCAGAGAAGCAACTGAAATGGAATCAATCAGGGCAATTTAAACTACTGGGGATTAAATATGATCTATTTGCAGAAGACAAAACTTTGATTAACTTTGAAGAGAAAAAAATAAAAGTAAAAGATTTGCTTAATTCTTGGAGCTACAGGGCTCTAACCTATTTACGTAAAATTACAGTTATCAAATCATTAGTGCTCCCAATCCTTATCCAGTCCTTAACTATGCTACCTAATCCTCCAAACATTTTTTTACAGAAGTTCAAAATCTATTTTTCCATTTTGTATGGAATGGAAAACCAGACAAAATAAAGAGGAATGTACTGATAAATAACTATGAAGAAGGAGGTCTAAAGATGCCTCATTTAGAATCTTTTTGTTATGGCTTAAAGATGATATGGATAAATAAATTAATAGATCCATTGATCTCTTCTCCATGGAAAATTTTGATATCAGACAAATATAACAAATATGGTGGGGACAAAATTTGGATGATATCCAAAGAAGGTTTAATATCAATATCAGGATCTTTTAATATCTTTTGGCGTGATATTATCAAAAATTGGTCTTTACTGACTCCCAAGTCTCCCGATTTGGAACAACATATATTAGACCAATCAATGTGGTATAATAACAGCATTAAAATTGACAATAAAACTGTATTCTTTGAAAAGTGGTGTAAAGTGGGTATATTCTTAACGATTTAATGGACAACTACAATCAGTTGGTGACGAGAGAAAAATTAAATGAAATCTTAAATTTCCAAAGCAGACTTTTAGACTTTTATGGGCTATTGCATGCAATACCTAAAAATTGGAAAAATAATATGTTATTGTCTTCGAAGAAAAATGAGATAGAATCAGAATACTATATTTTTGTTAAAAATAACATTAAATGCAGTCGTTTTTTTTCTACAAAAAATTTTTAAAATTGCACTCTGAATCTCCAACAAAACAACAAGCAAAATGGGAAGAACTACTTGACATAGAGAAAGATGATTGGTTTTGCTTATATAAGCAACCTTTTAAATATTCTTCAAGTAACAAATTTATAATTTTTCAATATAAAATTTTGCATAGAGTTCTCTATACTAACTCTTTGTTATATAAAGGTAAACTGAAAGAAACACATCTTTGTGGCTTCTGTAATGAAGTTAAACAAACAATTAGTCATATGTTTTGGGAATGTCATTTGATAAAAAGCTTTTGGCTGGCTGTCAATGACTTTTTCCAAAGCAAGTGTGAGTTTCAGTTGCCTCTGTCAGCCAAGAACGTCCTGATAGGTTCGCCTGATATTGACAAATTAGAGATCAATCTCTTTATTTTATTAAAAAATTACATATATAAGTGTAGACTTAATGATATGATTCCAGTTGTAAATGGTGCTATTATTTTGGTTAAAGAAATTTACGAGTTAGAGAAATTGTCAAATAAATATTATAACCCCCCCCCCCCCCCCCC